>JAOBRG010001574.1:0-24356 GCA_027574985.1 Umimayanthus nakama | reverse complement strand
ACTCAATTCCATTTGGCGCGGTGTCTGGCACGGTCAAAGCACGGTTGCGTTTTAGACACGGCACCGAGCACCGCACCTAATATAATTGCTTTTGGACTAAAATACGTTAGTTGCCCAGGCTTACCACGCCAAGTTCTTCATAGTGCTTAATCGGCGTGCCACTTTCAGCGTGCTTTCACCACGCCAAATTGAAATAATTGAGTTCGGTGCGGTGAAAGCACGATGTCTAAAGTAGGCTGACTTGCAAACCTTAAAGCGACTTATCTACTATGAAAATGAACTATTGCACCCTAGCTCTATCTAGATACCTACTCTCTGTTTACTTTTATCGACATCAACACTTCTTAGCACTTGCTTAAGAAAATAAATACTTCGTTTGCTGTAAAACCGAATAACTCAAGGTTAATGGTCTCAATACCGATACCTCCATTGCGTTATATCTCGTATGTTTTATATAGCGAGGGAAGCAGACCCAAGCCAGGCTGTTTACTGCCCTGTGTGTGGTCGTGCCTGTGCATCTGACTTCGGGCTAAGTGTGCATAGGAGAAAAAGAAAGCACTGATCGTCCTCTTCGACCTCGAAGGACTACAATGATGATGTTTTATATAGAAAGGGGTCAATCTTTCTTCCAAAGGATGTATATTTGTAGTCACCCCTGCCTAGTGTTAGCTCGTTTCACTAAGCCAGCGTAAGCGGTTCCGTAGGAAACTGGCAAAGCGACTGCTTCTCTAAAGTTCAAACTTTTTGGAACCGTTCACAACCCCTGCGACAGAGAGTCAAGAGAAGCCATTGATGGAGAGACTGGCGTTCAGTTTCACTTTATTTTATAGTTTTTTTCAAATGTTTAACACGATGTTTGCTATTTAAAGATGAAAACTATTTATTTACATTTTCTAAGGCCTAAGCTAAAAACGATGAGTTGCAAGTTTAAAATATCGAATGTTTTCAACACAGTGGTCATCGTCAGGGTTTGGTTAACCGCATTTAGCTTTGCAAATACATTGGCCTATTTCGATATTTTAAAATTAAGTCTCAAACAATAGAGTTTGACAAGGCTCTTGGTAATAAAACGTTTTTAAAACTTATCCAGAGCCTCGTGATGGTGTCTATTGCTTGAGATAAAACTTTAATAGATCACCTTCTCTCAATACCGAAATGACAACATACAAAAGACACAGCAGCCATGTTGATGCACAAAGTAAAAAGTGATCAGAAAATTCCAATGTTGAGTGTGCACCAACATGGCGTCAAAGACGACAGGTGAAAACCATCTATATACTGAAAGTTGCCTGTTAGTTTTAATATGAAATGAATAATTACCTCGTTCCCAATGTAAAGGGTCGATATGAATATGACTAATCACAAAAGTCCATTTCACGGTTCCTGAAAGGTAATGAAGTGTCTTATGAAACTTAGGCAAAGGTTGTCCTCGCACAGTTAGAGCGGTAGCAATAGTTATCACAAGAAAGAAACTTACCAGCATGTCTATTGTTTCCACTTCTCTAACTCGGTGTGAAGACAGCCTTTGCCTCGGTTTCATGTAGAAGTTTGCCCCGAGCGGTCACATATATGAAACCGTGAAACGTACTATTTAATTTTAAAAGTAGTGTTCATTTTCCAAGCTAAAAACGTTTCGCAAAACTATTAGAAATATTAATTGAAAAACGATGATTTTTATTCATCAAAACCATTAAAAATATTCGTTTTCCATACAATGGCCATCCTCAGTACAGGATTGGTTAATAGGCATTTAGTTTTGCGTATGTATTCCTTAAAGCCTTGTGTTGGTTTCTATCGTTTGAAACTGATTATCTGACGGAGTGTGTACTTTGACCGACAAAAAAACAGGCAAGTTGCAACAACTTGACTCAAATTGAAGTGACTTGTTTCTTTAAAACATACATATCAAATAACACAAATTGAACAGGGATTACTGTTCCTTATTTGATGTGTTGTCTTGGCGCTGATCTGTCGGCTGTGCCTTCACACTTTATGTTTGCTTTCGGAAAATTAACAGGGACCTCCAAATACAATTACACTGGATTTAACACAAGTGAGAGGGAGAACAGAAGTACATGTACGATTACAGTGTTTCATTTGTCCAATTCTATTACATTTCATGTCATTCTATTACACTTCATGTTATTACAAATGGGCAGAAGCAAATAAAAGCACTTAAGGTTACAGAATAGGATAGAGGTATATTTTGCGAAAATTGCGTTTGCGCGTCGTGTTTAAATGTTTTCACTTGAAAGTTTATTTGTTTCTACAGTCAAATAAATGTAGAATCTTGCTTCAATTGCAAAAACTTGGAAAAGTATAATTTAATGGCAATTCTGAACCAAATCTTCAAAAATACCCCTTATCCGCCAAAAGTTAATTCTCCCGCCCGTTTTGACAAATAGCTGTCAAAATATCTTTTTTGCAATCTTGAATAGGCATATTTTAAAACGGCGTGTGGTAAATACAGGTGTTTGAGTGGTTTATATTTCAGAGCACTTTTCTTTTGAAGTTTCAAGAATATAACAAGTCACGTACTGTATAGCTGATAATTCTATAACAATACAATTGTTGAAAAAGTCCCGACCCCGTTTTGTACGTCCGGTTACTGCATTAAGCTGTGAAAATTTAGACAAGTTTGTTTAAAACCAGACGGAGTTATAGTGTTCTAACGTGGTCGAAATGACCCTATTTCATTTTGCGAGAAAAATACGAACAAAGATTTCGCGGGGTTTTAATCTCTTGCTACTACCGTCACACCTCCTTTCTAAAATAAACGTAATCCTATTAGTATAAGCCAATCACAGATGTGCCAGAAGTTGACCGTGGCACGCCGACTGTCAGTACTTGACCGCATACTGTGTTTTTATCTAAGCCATTGTACAATTACATTTTGCTCACTGTCGCTTTGTACATCTTCAGTCGGCATCTTAACATCAGTAAGAGGAAGAATCCATCAAAGAAAGACACTGCAACTTCGGCCCATGGGTCAAAGAGACAACGGTCTGATTCTGCAAGTTCTTTTTTCCTCTTGTCTGGGAACTTTCTCGTTGAAGCTGCTCTTCGCTTCTTCCTCCCAGAAGTACAGAAAGGACTTGGATTCTTTTTAGGCTTATTTTTATTCATGTTCTTTTTCAAAGAGTTTGTAGAAGACCTGATGCATGTAGCAAAAATACTAAAGTCCGTTGCGAAATACTCTTTCAACGTGGACACGTCTGTTGCGAAACTACCGTGACTTTGAAAGTGACATATGATAGCCGTAATTGATTCACAGTGTGCACACTAAAAGGAAAAACCCAGTTTTTAAAACACCTTTGATGGCACTCACAACCACTATCAAAATAATAATTCCCGGGAATATTTTTGGGAGCAAAAATACTTCTAGCGATATCTCGGAAACTTAAAAAGATTTTGAAATGAAATTTTCACCAATATTTAGTAATTTTAACATAGTTTACAAATATACAAAAAAAACAAAATGAGAGAAATTTCAATATTTTCTTATTCTGTAACCTTAAATAATACTTTGAAGTCTCTTATCTGTGTTGTGGTACCATGAGGATCAGTGTGTACAATTGTATGTTTCCATCACCTAAAACACAACTCGCTGTTTCTTACAGATGAGGGCATATAAGTTGTTTAATGTTCCACTATTCTAAACAAGAATTAATCAGTAACATTACAAATTTATTGAACTTTGATATATTTTCTAGCTTAATTACAAATTTTTGGTCATTGAACATGTAGTTTGAAAATAAACCTTGACTGCCATCCTTTTAGAACGAGTAATAAACTGCTTTATGTTGCTGTAATTAAAAATCACTAGACCACTATTAACTGCTGCCAAGTTTGTTGAACATTTTAATGTTCCCTAAAAGTATGTAACTACTCGTTCAAACATATGTGTCAGGCTGTTCAAAAAATCTTGTATTGCAAAGGCATTCCATAATTTCATGTACTATCTATCAACTTTATAAGCCACTGAAAAATGCCATTCATTTTTGTCTTGTACTATAATATATTATGCTCAGTATTTATGTCAGAGATCCCCAAGCAGTTTAAGAAAACCTGGTGACCCTGCATACCTTTGCTATTTTTCAGAAATGTTCTTTGAACTCTCTTCACAACAAACAAAAACACATGGGAGTTTATACGAATACATTTTGGTAGCAGCTAAACATGCACACCAAAGAGTTCAGTTTGCGAGAGAGATAACTTGAGCGTTAGCCATCGTAGGAGTACACCTTGCGGTAAAACGATAAAGTGTACGCATATCTATCGGACTTGTATGACAACCTTTCCGATTGACTTTCTTTGTTTAATGAAGTCCAAGGCTTCGTTTATCTGTAAAGGAAAGAAATAAGGATTTATTTGCTACTAATTTCCGTTCATTAAAGGCGCTGTTACGAGAGACATACTACATGAAATCAATCCCTTACGATGAACAAAATCGTTGCAAAACTTGCTGCAACGATCGTTGCAGAAAATGGAATCGGGTTCTACTTTGCGCAATAGTTACATCAATTCTTTTTTTTTACTTTTGCAGCATGTAACACGCCCTCCGCAGTATATCTCATGTTTTCTTTATGAAACCCGTGTGCGTACTGCTTTCCGTAGTTATCTTGCAAAGTTTTCTTTCCAGGCTCTTTTTACTTCCCCCAGCTCAACCCTTTGAAACCAAAGGTTTCCTGTTAACCTCGGCCTTTCAAAAGACTATGTGCGTATAATTTTCCGAAATGAGCATAGGGCCTGGGGACGAGAGTGCCAGCTACAATCTGGGACGGATTAAAGGGCCTGGAAAGAAAACTTTGCAAGATAACTACGGAAAACAACTATGGAACAATGCAGTTACAGTCAACCACAAAACTTTCTTGATTTTGGAACAAAACCGGAACTAAGACGGATCTAACTCCCAATTTCCAATTTGCGATATGTTTATAATGACTATTTTTACTTTGCAGTATGTAATATGCCCTTTGCAGCAATTCTCGCAAAATTTTCGCGTAATGCAGACATTCCAGTTTTGAAAATAGGGAGGTTTATACCCACCTTATCCAGTGTGAACACGGATGATACACGGGGACCCTTCAGTTTGTTCTTCTCTAGCAGACCAAGAACATTGAGAACAGACCCTCTCAGGAGAGCAGGGTTGTTCTTGCCGTGGGCTCCCTATGGACAGAATTGAGGTAAAACAGTGTTTATTCAAATGGGCGTGCGCAAGAGATACCTTTGTGTCAATAACGAGGCCTCTTATGACAAAACAAAACAGGCCCGTATGCAGGGGTGTGCACGCGTGTGCATGCAGCCCCCTCCGACGGGCCAAAAGGGTCCGTGAGCAACAGATCAACTTTTACTAACGAATTACATTTGATAAGTTCGTTCAAAACACAAAACACTAGATATACCAGTTTATGTATTCCGATCCGTGCCTTAATTTTTCTTTAAAGATTTAACTTCGAAGACTCAAAGTAACCAAACAGAAATAAATTCAATGTCTGTCATCACTTCTTTATCTCTTCTGCGTTTATAATCGGTAAAACTTTCTGTGTGGTAGATAAATCCTGGGCCCGGTTGCTATATGGCAGCTAACATGCATGCATGCAAGTAGAAGATTTGCTTAGATCTCTTGGTTCACAAAAATTACAAGCTTGCACACAGGATAATGGAAATTGACTATACGCCTTAAAAAACGTGTACAATATACTCTGACACCTTCATAAGTACAGAGTAAAAGCCATTATATTTGACAACGAGTACGTCTTCAACTACCAGTGCAACTTTTTGGTACGATCGAACTCTTGACAGCAGTTCGCAAAATCCTCGCCGAGTCAAATCTCGTTGTAGTCCTCTTGCTTGCTATAATCATAGACTCCTTTCACGGTTTCCTTCGCCCTCTTGGAAAGGAGGCAGTCTTGGCAAAAGTTGCAACAACTGTATGGAAAATTCTACAACTTTTAACCCTTGTTAAGCTCCTTCATTATACAAAGGGTTTTGATCGGCAAAAAATGTTTTAAGGTATCTGCATGGATGTTATGAAAGTGTTGATACGGAAAAGGCAGCTTTAAAGACCTTCAAAAGAAGAAGAATAGCATAAGGCTGAAACGTTCGTATACAGTAAAAACCCGCATGAAAGAACAGGTATTTCGGGTTCAGGCTGATTGTGTTCTTATACACCCGATGTTTTCTTTAAAATCAGCCTGAAAATGTTCTTAAGGAGTTCTAAAGATTGTTTTTTAAATAAAATACAATATTACATACACCATCAACTGATAATCAAAATCAATGTGTAAACGCAAATTTTTAATTAACTGATGAATGGAATTAGCACTACATTTTGGGATGGTTAGGAAATCTGGTGACAAACTCTACCTGCTAATTACCCCTGGTCAGTAATGGAGTCACTCTTCTAATCTAACTGGCAGGAGAGTTATTTTACAAGAACAATTTTGTTTTTCAGTCTAAACGTGTTCTTATATGGTTTCATTCTGACCAAATTTCAGCCCGGGTGTTCTTAACACACCTGCTCTTCTATGCGGATTCTTACTTTATCAAAATTCCAAAACTCTACACAAATCCTTGAATTCAAACTAAAGGATTTGCAAGATGGAGTTCCAAAATTTTGATTATCAAGACTTTAGCCTTAAAACTATTCTTCTCAGTCAAAATACACATTGCATATCAACATGCAAAATCCGATGTATTTCCATACACCTGCAGCACCCTTTGCTGTGATCGTCCCTTATCCAAGATGGCGACCAAAACCGTGAAAGGGTTTAATGCTGAAAATCTTGTGTTTAATTTCACAATTTGAAGGGGTAAGAAGTCGTACGCGTACCGTAGTACTCGATTAAGCGTCGCCCCAGATCAAGCGCCGCACCAATGAGTCCAAAAATTAAATTGGCGCCATCCCCGAATAAGCGTCGCAAGGATGCGTTGCTAGTTTCATGCGTTTATATTCTATTTGCATTTAGTCATTTTTGAGTTAAACTGACTATTTTAGTACTTGAATCCCCAAAGGCTGATGTTGCAAGTCTTGTTTCATTGATCTTAACGTAAATTTGAGAGCAAATCAAGCAAATACGGTAGTCGAAAAAATCTATCAAAGGTCCCCAAAAACGTCACCTCAACGTCAATAGTCGAGATGGTGTCGAAACGTCTGCAGGACCTACATCTCGACACTTTCCTTAAGTTTAAATAGACAAAACTCACAGTACAGAGCATTCATTGCGATGAAAATCGATTTTAGATATAAATCTTTACATAACGAAGGTTTTCCAACTGCACAAAATAATAAAACTCGTGCATAAGATGCCACAAATTCCCAGACATGCCCAAACATTCTGTCTTGGTCCAGTGTTATGGAGTGCAGTGACATTTCACGCTTCACTACATTAACTTCATTATATATACTAAATATCTTGAAAAGAAACTTAAAATAAGGCTTTTTTAAAAAGGGTCATGTGTGTCTTTAACACTAACTGCGTAACTTACCCAGAACAGTCCCACTGTTACAGAAGGTTACACATGAAAAAGAAAACGTTAAAATTCATTAGTAGAGCTCAACGATTTCATTTCTCCTATTCAAGTTTTGAGAGCGTCGTTTTCCTCAGTTTTTACGTATTTGTAAACAGTTTGATAGAAAACATTTTAATTGACCCTTTACTAGAGTGATTCTTTCTGGTATGTTACTTTTTGTGTCTTGTGACTTTCTAGTGTACAACTGTATTGTGGAAAAGTCAGGTTACTCTGTTGCCTCTGATTACATCGGCTATAGAGTAATGTATTGTATCGTAACATATTGCATATATGTTGTTTCGTATTGGATCGTATTATTTTGTATCGCACTGTATTGTAATCTATCGTATCGTATCATTAATTGTATCGTTTTGTATTGTACCACAACGTATCATATCATATACCGTTTCATACCGTATCGTATCATATTTTGTTCATTCAATTGTACTGTATTGTGTAGCATTTAATTGAATTGAATTTCATTGTATTATATGGTATTGTGTTGTATTGTGTTATAATGTATTATGTTGTATCATATCAATTCTAACAAACCCGGCCTGACAAATCGGTAAAGTCGAAAATTGAAATAATTCGATAATATCGATAACACTCGATAAAAATATGTTTATCTTATCGGCAATCGATGAAAGTCGATAAAAAAAAGTTGTGAGTAACCGGAATTTGTCCATTTTTTAAATCAATGATATCGAATTTATCGATACGTTCGAAACTTGAAAAACTGGAGACAAATACAAGTATATTGCAAAACGAAAATGCAAAATGAAAATTAGGTTTGTAATCCATCTGTTGTACAAGTCTTGCTTTTTTATACGAAATGTGACACCAAGGGTAAAAAGCAGTATTTATACCAAATTTAAAAGTTTCGTCTATCGATAAAATCGATGAAGTCCATAAAAATTGAGTGATTTTGGAAAAATAGTTGGAGTCAATCAACACGACTTTATCGATTGTTAGCGATTTATTGACTGGTTTTCCTATATCTGTTTTTATCCATTGGTCAGGCCGGGCTAACAAAACACCAGTAGGATTAAACCAGTATACGTATAATGTAGCTGGCTACCTGCATTACAGTTCTTGACCAGGAGAATATTTGCTGGAATCTAAAAAAAACAAAAACAACCTCTGTTATTGTAACGAGTATAAAAGAACATTCGTTTGTTTTCAGCTCGTAAGGTATTATGGATTGTTGAACTAAGGAAAAATGGCAATTCAAGAAAAATAAATTTTAAAAAAGGTATTCATTATGCAAACGAACACAAAACCAACGAGTAAAACTCGATCAGATGCAAACGAACACAAAACCAACGAGTAAAACTCGATCAGATTTTGTTCAAAGCATAACTTTTTGTTACATTTCAACTTTGGGTATTGTCTTTCTAGCGTTCTGATTGATTTTCTCAATCTCGGTTATAAGCCGGTCTACCGTGTTACTTTTGATATGGAAACTGATTGCTTCAAGCGTTGCTGAAATGTAGATGTCGAGGTATTTGAACGATTAGATTTCAATGAATCTTTTTAAAAAATATTTATTCCATTCGCGCTTGTTGGATGTGTAAATTGGCTGAGTTGGCTATTTACTTCGCCTCGTTGGCTCTCTCGATCCAACATGCGTGCATTAAATAATGCAAAAAGTTAAACAGGAGTACCTTTGGAATTTCCCCCGAGGTGAATCCTGTCGGTATAATGTAACCACCCCAGGCAATGCTGCATAGAATAAAATAATTAACTTATATTGGTTTTCTTATAAGTTTTGAAGGGAACTAAAACTGAATAAAGCCTGGTTATTAATTTAGACACTACACAATTTTTTTGTTTAAACTGAACTTTCACTGAGCTTTCGAGCGTTACCGCAGCCTTGTTTACAGAGCTTTGAAAACTCTCTGACCGGTCAGGTGATCAGTGATCTGTGCAACGTGTCCCAGATCCGTGCCAGATTGAATCTCTACACCCGTCCCTGTTCAGTGTGGATCTGTGCGCCCTGATGTAAATGGCTTCTCTCTCTCCTCTTGTTAATCAGCTTGGTCAAGAATTTTGACATCGCCAAATGTTGACATTGTTCTCAGGCCTATCTCCATGGCACGCCTCGACAACTCTGAGTTCGAGCAACAAGGTCCACTGTGCTCAAAAACGAGATTTTAAGGTTCTCTCAGTTTTCCTAATGTGCAACTCTCATTGCCACCTCTCCCACAAAGGCCCGGGACAAACATCAAACCAAAGGCATAGCTAGGATTTTCCCTTGGGGAGAGCCCAAGTGATTTTCTTGCTAAGCCCCTGCAAACTACTCACAAGTCGTACTAATAAGCAGGTTTTGTCTACCACACATCGTTATTTTCGACTATACGATCAACCTCAAAGTTAATTCGGAGGGACCAAAGAAAAAGGGTGATCTTTTGATCAGCGGGCACTAGATGAGTAAACTACCTTTGGTTCGACTCATGAATAGATCGACGCTTGACCAATTTGGCCCAATTTGATTTTCATTCTGTCTATCCATCTATTTCAGGCGGATAGAATGTATCGGTAGTTGTGAATAAATCTGTCGAATTTAACTGAGACAAAAGCTGAGTCAAACTTGTCTTGAACTTATGGGTTTAATCAACAAAAGTTGATATGGTATTCGCCTGTGGGATATAGTGTTTAGCTGACGTTTCGAGCGTTAGCCCTTCGTCGGAGCAGACTCGCCCACGCAGATAAAACAGTTTTTTTCAAAACTAGTCTCCTTGTCTTGAACTTAGTTTAGCGCGAATAAAAAAAAGTTTGATATTTTTCCTGGGCCAAATTCCTTCTTAAGTTATCAACTTATTTGTTATGGCATACACAGCTGCTATTATTATCTTCAAGTCAACAATGTTTCAAAATTCTTGTCGCGGGTGTAAGATCCTAAGCTGTAACTCAAAGACCAAAACAGCTGGTACTTTTTCGTGCGCCAATGCGTCTATTCAAAAATCACGTGCTTGCATTCAACCAATAAAAATGGTCAGAACAGTTTAGGAGAATTTTTTATTTCACCAGCTCGCGTGTTTTTATAAATAGTAAAAAAGTGGCAGTGGCAATAATTTAAGAGGGTAATCAACAATTCAACCGAGCGTCTTTCGAGTTGTGGATGCACTTTGGAAGTTGGGAGGCACTCGAGAAGCTAGAGAAGCACTCGGCTTCGCCTTGTGCCACTCAAACTCTTCTCTCGTGCTCTCCAAACTTGGCTGTATCTATAAAGGCCCTGTTACACTGCACAATTTTCTCAGCCATCTGTCTCGCAATGGTTGAAAATGTAGCGTTGCAAGTTGCTGAGGTTTGGTGTTGTGGCCCTGTTACACTGTGCAATTTTCTTAGCAACTTGTCTCGCAATACTCCACAGAACAAAAAAAACAAGAAGTGTGCACATGCGCTGTTGTCTGAACTGCCCTAAAATTGCGAGACAAGTTGCTTGAGGGGTGATACACTGTGCAATGATGTTTTAAGTGGCTGAGTTCTATTTCGTGTAACGCTTCGCGCAACAAAAATCTGCAATACAACAAATGTTGCACTGTGCAAGTCTCCAGCAACTTGTCTCGCAACGGCATTGCGAGACAAGTTGCTCAGAAAGTTTCACAGTGTACACAGACGCGCACTAAGCATGGACCACTTCTTGATTGGACAGATTTTTTGCAAAATTATTATTATTTAAATAATTTTATCATTTCGTGGCTCCGTACTTTCCCTGTACTATAAGATGTTTTTGCTTGAGTTGAACAAAAACCAACAAAAGAAACCCTTTTCAACAACTCATACTAAAGACACTAAGTAACGCCCCATTCACACTAACACTTAAACATGTTTTAGTTTTAGTTAACTAAATAGGTTTGAAAATTATTTTGAAGCACAGGAAGACTTTCGGCTCAAACTTTTATAGCAAACAACTTTTGAAAAGAGCTTCCGAAATTGGGTTCAGTCCTGAAGATCGTTATGCTTGCTGTTTACAAGAAATAGCAACCTGAGCAATGAGTTGACTTAAACATGTTTGTATGTAAATGCAGCATTATCGTATTTAAAAAATTAACAATTATCGAACACATACCTTCTGAGACATTCTTTAAATACATCTCCCCCAACTTGTTCCATGATAACGTTTGCACCTTGGCCTTTTGTGAGCTCCTTTGTCTATAGGGTATAAAACAAGAAAAGAGGACAAAAACCTTGTTCTATTTTTACAGTCGTATCGAAAATCTACTCAATAAAATTGTATCGACTTGAAAAACTACTTTTGATTCGAACGTTTTCAAGTGCAGCAATAAGTAAAACAGGTAGTTTTTGGAAATTAGCCACATTAATTTTACTTGCCAATACGTTTTTTTTTCTCTTAGGATATTAGCTTTTCTTGCGCAAACTGAATCGAGTTTGGCTTTCTTCTTACTCAAATAAGTGAACCGATTAATGCCAGTTCGTAAGTTAACTTTCATTGTGTGTGTTTTCATCTCCCATGGTTTCCAGGTCTGGAAAACAAAACTTGTTAAAATTCCATAACTTTAGAGGTTTTCTTCGGTATGAATCATATATATGCAAGCTCTTTAGACAAACCTTTTCTCTGATACTTTCTGTTGAGTAATCTATAGTATGAGCGGCACCCATCTCCTTCACAACTTTTAGTTTGTCTTGGCTGCTTGCAGCCCCTATAACCTGAAAGACGTTCGTGTAATTTCTATCATGAGTGACTAATTGTTTTAGTACAATTGCACTGGTGATTATGCGAGAAAATTAAACAAAAAAAGCAAACCTTTTGGAAATATTTTATTCTTTTATTTAAGAAAACATGTGCCTAATCATGCTTTGCGCGCGCGTCTTTGCTATAATCACCTAGCGGTGTTTATAGCGAAAGAGAACAAATTTACTCTCGACCAATCAGCGCGCGCCATTTTCAATAATCACCAGTGTAGTTTTACTAATAGTAAATAATTTTAGTTATCATGTGACTGGGTAAATTCGCTTGCTTTCATTGGCGGTCAAATATTCCAGGTCCAATAACTTGCGGTACAGAGCCGTACGGACTTCTCACACTTGCTCTCTTAAATTATTTTTGGTTAATATTTAATGTGTTTGGTGACTTTTAAAAACGGAATGGAGAGTCACTTTGTTTTTTACAAAGGAAGCCTTTGGCTGGAGATTAGACTGTTTTAACCGTCGAAAAAGAAACAGAAAAGAAGAAATAATTACACTACAGCAAAAACTGACGAAAATTGCCAGCATTAACAAAAAGAATGGAAAAATGCTCGGGTTCATAACTTACGGTACGGACCTCGCACTTGATCAATAAGAGGCATTTGTAAAATAAACTTTTTAGGAACTAGTCAAGATTGTTTGCCAAGGGTTGGGAATAAAGAGAATTTGGTTGGAGTAGAAAAAGTTTCGGCCGGTTTGGCCACGCATGTAGGTGGGTTATTTTAAGAAGCGTCGTGAAAAATCATCCGTCAAAACCAGGTTGGGTTAATAGTTTTTGAGAAAGAAAACGGCAACAACTTGACCGAGTTATAGAATGCATTTTATACTACCAGCACCTGGTTTAAGTAAACAACCTTTGTCATGTCTCAGTTCTCTTTTTTGGACTATCTTGCCCTATGCTGATACATAGTGGTTACTAAATAAAGTTGAATTTGAATTGAAAAATAAATATTGTAATCTTTGAAGTTCGTATTTAACAATTTTTGTAAATACTTTCACACATATATTTTGTTGTTGTTGTAATTAGTAATGAGTACACAAGGCTCCTCCAGATAATAACCTCGTAGCTGAACTGGCCACCCTGTTCTTAAATAAAGATCACCATACCATACCATACCAATAAAGGACTGTCAGTTATGGTTTCCTTGACGGCAAGAAAACTATCCGGTAGAGTGTGAACGAGGTATTAGTGATTCCAACGTGAGACGCAAAACATTCAAAGCGATATGTCAAGTTACTGCTACTTACACCCTAAGGCAATGACTTACTATCTGTATAAATAAAATTTTGTCCAGTAATCTCGGAAAAGCGAGAAACGTTGCTCTTAAAGACTTCTTCCATATTCGTGTTTGCCAAGATGGCACGTAAAACGACCCCCTTGTTTTGCCAACTGTGCGAAAGTCGGGGCTTCGAATGGAAGAGGATGTATTTCGCTTAGGCATATTTTTTACCTCTGTTATTTAACAAAAGCAAAACTAATGTAGACAAGAGGATATATAAACAGCCGTATTCGGGCCTCGTAATTGTTCTAAAATAAACTGAAACAGGTATACTCCGATCTCACCTGTTCAATTCGTGCATCACTTGGTAAGGAAATATGAACCAGCTTAAACGCTGGTAAAATGGCTGGCAATTGTTTGATAGATTGTATATGTCATGTTTAAACGTCGCAGTTTTTTTCTCGGTCAAACTTAGAACCAAGCTAAGACACATGTAAATAATTTTAACAGTATGACTATAAGGAGTTTCATCTGTTCTAAGTTGGGATCAACCATCGTGGAACCTTGCATTAACTAATTACCTTGTCTCGTAAACAACGAATTCCTGAAGACGAAGCACCGGATCTTCAAAGGCTATCCGAAGTACACTTCTTCACTAATAGTCAAACACTACCGACCTCGACAAATTTTTCTGTTTTGTGTCGCCTGATTTTGAATTACAACGCGGACTCAAGACTGATCTCGCGAAACGCATGCTTTGGACAAACGCGACGTAAAAAATAATAAAAGAAGTACAGAGTCGAGACCTCAACACGGTGCCTCCGAGCCTGAGTAAAAACAAAAAATTGTGATTGGTCGCTTAATTGTTTTCGTTTACCTTTGCTCCCAATGCGTTAGCTGCAATGTCTACCGTGGCTAGACCCAGTGCTCCAGCAGCTGCAGTAACCAGCGCGGTCTGTCTGTTGAGTGTCAGAATCAGAACAAAAAACAGTTTGCCTAAACCATTTGACTCTTCTGCAGATTAGCAATAAAGCGTGTTATGAAGTTGTAGTACAGGTCTATACACTCAAACCATTCTTGACTGCCCTCAGTTACCCTAACTCAACCTAGCCTAGAATTTTTAGACCTTAAAATGACACTAATACTGGAGTAAATGGAATGGCACAAAAATTGATTGGGAGGTGTGCATTTTAAGGTGTTCATGAGTGGTTACATAATGTAATTATGCAATAAAATTCCTCTTTTTGAAAAGTACCCACAATTCAAGACAACTATATAGTGTTTTGGCTGGGTATTTTCACATACATGTACAAATGCATTCATAATACCAAACTAGAAATTCAGAATCTGATTCGTAACAACAGCGTTCCCATTAAAACTTTAAAAGCACTTCACAATATTGGCAAAAAAATGTTGCAAAACGCTGTTACCATAGCAATAGCCCACCAGCTGACACACCACAGTAAATACTAAAATGTTCCATAAAATTTTTTTAGGAAAACTCACTATAGACTTACTTCCCGCATCTTTCTTCATTGCAGAGACAGTTTAAAATGCTTTGTGCCCCTTTTCAGCCTTGTAGAGTTAAGGAGTGATAGTTTTTCTAATAAAGCTGTCTATGTACCGTACTCACCCTTGTCTGGTGTTGGCCTTGTTTACTAAGCCAACATAAGCGGTGCCGTAAGAAACTGGCAAAGCGGCTGCTTCTTTAAAGCTCAGATTTTTCGGAATCGTCCACAATCCCTGCGACAGAGAGTCAGGAGAAACTATTAATGGAGGGTCAGGCATTTCGTTCCGCTGTCTTAAAAACGCTTTTCGGGATCTTTGACATGTTGTTTGCTATAAGAAGGTTTAAATTGTTTAAATTACGTAGACTAAGTTAAAACGATTGGCCGTAAGTTTAAAACACCATACGTTTCCGACACAATGGTCTTCTTAAGAGTTCCTTTAACCGCATGCAAATACATTTGACTCCAAATAACTGGAACCCTCGTCATCTCGAACTTCCATCCAGCTCAAAGAAACCTTCATTTTCCCTCGGGTAATTTTCTGTGAAGTTTTACCCTCGATAACTCGAACTTCCGATGACCCGAACCTTTTTCTACTCCCACTGAAGGTATGAGTTATCGGGAGTCGATTGGATATTGGACTGACAATATACATGTACAACTAAATGCGGTTAACCAAATCCGAGATGAGCACTTTATAAAAAAATAATGTACATCTGTTAATACAATATATTGTTTTTAATTTGGCCGACATCAAATTAATAGTGGTTCTAGCGACGCAGGGAGCTCCGTGCGGACATTACCGGGACGAGTTCGTAAATCGATACAAAAACATTTCCGCCCCCGCAAGTGCATCCTCGGCCCGTTCTCCCAATCCACGACCACGCACCAAAACTCGCGCAAAAACCCCGATTTTCGAACTTTTGGCGAAAGAAGGGGCTGTTTTGCAGTCTGTAATTTGTGGTGCTTTCAGCTAAAATCAGTGTTGCCGAAATATAACATTTGACTTTTAAATGACGTCAAACCTAAAAGAAAATTTGCACGACTTAAATTTAGGCGAATTTTCGTTTTTATAAGAACTTTTTTACAAGAACATGAGGCTGAAAAAAACCCAAAAAATTCAAGAACTTTCTAAGAACATACCTAGGCCTAGGAAAGGAGAATAGCTTTTATTTTTTTTTGGATACTGAACAAGATAGTTTGTTTCTCGGCGAAAGTTCGTCTCGCCTTTTAATGGTGTTGTACGTATACAAATTTGTTTTAAACCGTTTCTTTTTTTTGATAGATTTCCTTCTTGCCAGCCAGGGTAGCAACCAATTCAGTAAAGCGCGTTTGTTATTCCAGTTGGTTTGTGCGAATGGAAAACAACAACTGCAGTCTAAATACCAACAATTAACGGTTATTCTCTGAAATCGAGGTGGATAGTGGCAGAATATTCTCAAAGCCACTATTCACCGAGCTTGAAGAGAATAATTTTATTAGCATATACAAACTCGGTGACAACACATTACATTCAAGAAAAGTAAGCAAGAATTTTCGGTTTGATCTCTATTAATTTCTGCCAACATGTGAACAGTGAAGGGCAGGCGCGCGTTTAGGAACCCAGTCGTTTCGCCACCTGGAAGATCCGCCACCAAGCTTGAAGTCGTTTCGCCACCAAAATTTTAGCCTAATATATCATTGAAGTCGTTTCGCCACCACTCATCAATTAAATTGGAGTCACATCGGCCGCCTAATAAATAAGCCGTTCATTGAAGGAAGACGCTTTTTAATCAGTTATGACTCGTGTAAAACTAAATAATGTCTTGTAATTGCTTTTCCCGAAGACCCGTGTGTCTGTGTTTTATTCACCTATACTAATAGTTATGTGTTATAAGCTCTTTCTCCTAAGGTTACCGTTCACCTTGAGCGATGCTTTCATGTTTCCGTATGTAACTCCGTTAATATGCATCGGACACCACAAACCTATATATCAATGGAAAGCTTATGAAATTATCTAAATGATGGTAAAAAAGTGGTTTAAAAACGAATCCGAGCATCATAACTCAAGCTGTTCATTTCACTTCTGTACGTCAATGCAGCTGTCAGTTTCAATTTCAACCATTTTTAGTTTGTTTATGCAATTTACTCTAAAATTGACGCTCTTCTTATGTACAGAAATAAAAATTGGAATTATAAGAATATAGTTTTGTAATTTTATAAAAATATTGAAATCAAACATTTGAACAACAATGGTTTGAAACGACTTCAATTATATATCAGGGTAAAAGTTTGATGGCGAAACGACATCGAAGTCGTTTCAAATTATTTTTGTGCAAATGTTTGAATCCTATAATCGAATGTTTATTGCGGTACCAAAAAAGTACGTCAGTTTACAAAGTTTTAATTAAGTACAAAAATGTTAAAAAGAAAAGAAATAACTTCATATTTAACTTAGGTGATGACAACTTATCGTTCGTCTTTAAAATAATAATCCTTCCTCCTCCTGTTAAGAGAAACAGTTAATAACACATGATTATAGCTATAACTGAGTATAACACAGACACAAAAGAACACTTTAGCATATCGTCAACGGGTCAGGTCGCAAATAATTATCAAATCACTATGGGAAGTTGTTCAACTTTCGAACCTTGTTACTCCGCTGTTATAAAACGGAGCTTGACAAAAATCATGTCTTTCAATAGGTGTTGATAAGGACACTGTACTCTCAAAACAAAATGGATAGATCAGAGCTAAACGATCGTTACCAAAATTCTAAAACTCTATATTAAAAATCACTTACATATGGATTCAAGAGTTTGTTATGGTTGTACGGAGTACAATTGATTACGATTGTTTTAGCTCTGATCTAATCCTTTTGTTTTGAGGACACAGTGTTCTTATCAATACCTACTTAAACACGACATTTTTGTCAAGCTCCGTTGTGTAATAGCAGAGTTACAAGGTTTGAAAGTTAAAGAATTTCCCATACATTTGCTGTAATTTTAGCCGCGACTGACCCCCAACCAAGATGGCGAAGGAAGCCGTGTAAGGGTCAATTTGAACACGAAGACGCACTATAAAAGGAACGGTACCTTAGTAAAATCTCGTTCAGTTGTCTATCAACCGCCGACAAAGGCGGCTGGCCTGACTTGAGCGGGAAAATATCAAGCGAGCTAAGGCCTAGTTTAGACATCTTGCTTTCACCGCACCAAACTCAACTATTTCGATTTGGCGCGGTGAAAGCACACTGAAAGCTCGAGGTCTAAAAAAGGCACACCTATTAAGCACTGTGCCAATACTCGGTGCGGTAAGCCAAAGCAACCAACATATTTAAGTCCAAAAGCAATTGGGTGCGGTGCTCGGTGCCGTGTCTAAAAAAGCAACCACGCTTTGACCGTGCCAGACACCGTGCCAAATGGAATTGAGTTCGGTGCGGTGAAAGCACGATGTCTAAACTAGGCCTTACAAAGGCTGACGCGCGAAACACTAATAATAGTTGAAGCAATTATTATTCAAACAAAATACGGCTAGGAGTATTTCGAACATAACATTATTACAGAGTCTGTTCGTTACTCATGCTGTCACGCCTGTTCATTTTTATTTGTACGTTTTGCTAGCGCGCGGGACTTGAAAGGGACGGAGCTGAAGTTCCTTTTATAGTGCATTTTCGTGTTTAAGAACTGTCAAATGATTCGAGTACAGTTACAAACTTACTCCTTCGTGTACGACGCACTCTTCACCAAATGCTCCCATTCCTATACCAAGGACACGATCACCCTGTAAAAGTGTGCAATTATTTTTTATGTTATAACTATTTTCATAGTTGTAGAAACAAGGAACGTTTTAACCTTAATAAAAGAGTTGCTTTATTTCTCAACTACATCTTTTTCTAATGGTAAAAATATTAGGCCTTTGTCACACTTGGCCCAGCAAAAGTAAACTTTCATTATCATATGCAGAAATGTTAAAATGTAAAAATAGCCTAGTTCAACCTGAGGTTGTCATTGCGTCTAGTTTGTGCGTAGTTTGAGGACGATTCTAGGCCGTTTTAGGCGATTTCCCTGTCGGAGTTGTTCCTTCCTTAGAACGAAGAGGAAGGCCGGCGACTTCGCTCCATTTCACAGCGAGCCAACTTCGGAAAACGCTCTTTCGTCGCGATGGGGAACAACGAATCATCATAAAATTTATAGTTCCATAAAGCAAGGTAAATTCCTCTTCATACAAAACATCCAAGGTGATCACACGACCTTTTTTTGTTGTAGAAAACTTAAATAGTATTCGACTATAGGCAATCGAACAGGCGTTAACCGGGTTCGACGTCTACGGCTGTGTGAAACCCTCGAGGACAACGTATCTCTGTGCGCTCTTATTGGTCAGTTCAAATTCATGCCGCGCGCAAACAATTGACTGCTCGCGAGAGGGAATAATATTAATACAATTTAGAGAATCCTCAGCGCTCAACTGCAATTTCACTTTAAAAATATTCGGGAAAAAAATTATAAGCTGAAACAACGAATACAATAACACTAAAATGAAAACATGATAAAACAACTGACTATTGCACAAATGGTCAAGAGTGAGGTCTTACCCTCGTCCCTTGAGATGATAATTTTTCACGGTATTGCAGTCAACATTAATGAACAAAATGGCTCCTGAATTTTAACATTCTGTTTTCTGTTTTCCTATTTGTTTTCTTTTTTGTTTTGCCTGAAGGTTTGTGAATACAAAAAATTAGAAGCTTTGTTTCTCAAGCTGCACAAGGACTGAAATGATTCGTACTCCAATCAAAGTTTCCACGTTCTGTTTCTAAAGACGACGGCGAAACAGGGGCCACGTTGTTGCCTTCCCGCGTAAGGTGGTAGTACTCTGCAATTAAGGTTACCGTTCACCTTGAGCGGTGTTTTCAGTTTTCCGTTCGTAACTCTGTTAATATGCATCGGATACCCACAAACCTATATATCAATGAAAAGCTTATGGAATTATCTAAACGATGGTGAAAAAATTGTCTAAAAATTTTGGTTTACAAACGAACGCGAGCATCATAATTCAAACTGTGTATTTCAATTCTAGCAATTAATGCGGCTGTCAATTTCAATTTCAACCATTTTTAGTTTATTTGTAATATTCAGCAAAATTTTTACTCTATTTCTGTCCTGGTGATTTTTAATTGAATGCGTCATATATTTTCTACAGGTATTTGAAGAAAATTCCTTATTTGCAGCGTACAAAATTGCCCTGATTGAGTCATAAAAAATAATTGGAGCGGAGTTTCTAAATTGCCAGGACGGTTTTCATCTTCAGCTATTGTTTTATGAACTAGCCAAATTTTACGGCATGAGGTAAAAAATTGGGAGAGCGTTGATTTTTTGCGTTGTCGCAGTTTTGGCCAAAACAAGTTTCGAGAAATTCACTCCTAAAGCACACTGCACGTCATACAATTTCACTTCCGGTAAAAACTTTCGTTCGTCATATCTCGCAAATTATTAGACGTGTTGAAAAACCGATTTTTTTGCTAGAAGTTTTTTTAATGCTAATTTATTTTCTGCAAAAATCTCAACGTGAACGGTAGCCTTAAGTCTATTGTTTTGTAAGGTTCTCGATGACCGGTTCCCTACTAGTATATGCACCTTCCCTCTCGTTGGCAGTCAATTGTTTGCGCGTGGCATGAACTTGAACTGACCAATAGGAGGGCAGAGTGGAACGTGGTCCTCAAGGGTTTTACACGCCGTAGACGTCGAATTCGGTCAACGCCTTTTCGATAGTTTTTTGATTGTGGTTACAAAAACTAAACTTGTTTAAGATGAAATCTATGAAATCAGAAGTAGAACATTGCAAAAACAGCATCTCTAATATCCATGAACATTGACAATATTTGTTAAACACAGCAATTCATTAGTGTTAGGTCTTGTTCAGATTATTAGTCATAAAGATCTCTAAGTAGCTAGGCTGTTCCTGAAATTTAAAGCTCCTATTTCGCCTCCACCCCACCCATAACTGGGGATTCCACTTTACTGCAGTGTTTACCAGTGTTTGTAAGTAAGGTGTATTAAGTGGTTCTACAATGTACCTTCTGAACAGTGGTCACAGATGCTCCAGTTTCCATCACCTCACCAGAAAACTCAACGCCTGAAATATTACTCTCGTTTTTTTTACCAGAAAAAATAAAATTGCAACTGCTCATGAATACAATGCTAAGCAAGAGGCAACACATAGTTCATGTAACTAATGGGCTAGATATAAGCTTCAGAGAGACTTGTGCCATCTTGTACACAGTATCTAAGTTTTGTAGCCATTTATTTACACTCTGCATTTGACTTAACCTATGGCAAACCAATAAACTTGAAATTAAGAGGTTGAACAAAAAAGGTTTGAGAAAGTTTTGCATCCAGACAGGAATCAAGCTGGGCCCTGTTGAGCTTATTAAAAGTTTGTATTTTGCACCAACCTGAATCCCAAAGCCTAAACTATATAACACATACATAGCCACACAAACACAAAAATAAGATATTTTTATAAATAAAAAAGGGGTTGAAACCTCGAAACAGGTAACTATAACAAATTGATGAAAGCAGGTGACCCAGTAAAGCAAAGAAATTTTTAGTTATTGGAGGACAGACGGTCAATGTGTTCTTTAAGAGGTGCTATTGAACTCTATACTGTAAATGATGAATGTTCTCTAGTGCCACCTAGGTTGAGAGGGATTGTCAGGCGGAGAGATGGGGGAGGGGGGGATTGGAAGGTGACTAGCTAAACAACTCTTACCCAGCACAGCTGGCAGTGCAGGTCTCTCCTGGTAAAGCCCCATGCTCATGAGAATGTCACTAAAGTTGATCCCACAGCAGTGAACAGCCACTCGAACCTTTAGGGTAGAGATTGGTGTTAGGGTTAGGTTCATCAGGCTTGGTTCTAATAAAGCATTACAGTGCAATTGGATACATGCAGGATCAGGGACAAAGGACAGATCCAGGATTTTGAAAAGGGGGTACCAATGAGTGCTGAAGGTGTGAGCTTTCTAAGGGGTCTGCAGGCATACTCCCCCAGAAATTTTTGAAAATTTGAGTTACTAAAATGGCCTGATTTCTAGCATTTTGAGACAAATTTTGTACTCCCTTAGTACTAAAATTTTGCTAGAAAGTAACCTTCGCTTTAGTACAAAAAGACATTTAAAATACTATTCTCATCAAGGAATCATGACAGATTCGCTCTGAGAATTCAAGCACTCAATTAAAACTCTGAGGTGATCTTGCTGTATGTGCCAAGCCCTGTGTACTGGTTGGAGGCACAGTCATATCTAACAGGACTATAAGTTATCAACACTCACTAGAAATTATTTTATGACTGTATAATAGTTAGGCAAGCTTTTTTCTCACTGTTTTTTATGTTTTTGGCTACTTTTCAGTTGCTATTAGCTATTCATCAGCTTCTTAAGTTCTTTAGTTTTTTGCTAGACAGCGTTATACCCCCAAAAAAGTATTATCTGTCTGTTTATATTATAAAATGTCCATGTGTGGTGTATAACATGAACATCAAATATTTAATTAGAAAATGGCCAATTAAGCTTATAGAAATTTTAGTAGTTTCAATATATTTAAGGGTCTACCCCTTATGAATGAGCATGCTTTTTGTAGTCTCCTCATCACTAAGTATGTTTATCTTATTGATTAATGATTTTCAATTTATTAATGCTGTGTGATGAAATAAAGCTATAGTTGAAAATGATTGATACCACTTTAACAGGTGTGGGTTTATGGGAGGGGCTCAAAGTCAAATTTTGCCCCTCCCTTTCTAGAATTTGGCCTCTCAGTCTGCTCCCCCCTTTCTAAAAATTTCTGGATCCACCCCTGCTTAATATCATACATCAGACATCTTAATGTCCACTGTTTTAAAACTTACCTAGTACAGTGCCAGTGAGGGGGAGAGGGGGTTGGAGCATTTAATTGCACCTGATTTCAGGTCAATCTGATCGACATTTCCCCAGCGTACTTAACCGATGAAATCGATGATCAAAAATCAATCGAATAAATCCAAAACAATCATTGAAAATCAGTTGATTAAAAGTGACTGACATTGATCAATCAATGAGCTATCGGATATCTCACAGAAAGTTTCCAAAACCTTGATTGTCATGGATTGCTATTGAATTTTTGCGACATCTGTAGTCGGAAGCAAACAATATGTTCCCTTCTCGTGAAGCTTTAACTAGATCACTATGATACAAAGTATCACAAAATTTTCTGACATCGATAAGTGATCGACTAATCGACTGTTATTCATTGGCATCGATAGTTCATTGATTATCGAATTAATCGATTTGGTATGTCAGGACATTCTGATCGTGGATCATTCTAGATATCTACTATTCTAATTGAGCCCTACTATATTAAATGAGCTCGATTACTGATGGTCTGTCAAATAGAGCTTTATGAATTTTTTGAGCTTGATGTTGATAGAGCATGAATTTTAGAGCTTGATTTTTTCGGACCATGATTTTTGTCGTGCTTGATTATGGTGAAGTACGTTTTTTTTTCGTGCTTGATTTTCAAGTGACACTGTTTTTATCGTGCTTGATAAAGATGGACCACGATATCTATCGTGCTTGTTTTCAACGCACTTTTCAAATGCAAGTTCTCGAGGCGCTAAAATATCACGCTTCAATTTTAAGCTCTGTTTATTTCAAGATAACTAACTATACCAAAGCCCAAAAAAGTCCAGCCCCAGACTCACTTAAAGGCCTGTCTCCTTCATTAAGTATGCTGGTCCCAAAATTTTGCTGCACAAATTAAACTACCGCAACTTCCGAGCGTTTTTGCTTAGCGCCTCCTCTCCCCCCACCCCCTCTCCCCCCAAACGGTACCAAATCAATTTTTATTAATTAAAGTACCTGGGATTCGTTAAGTTTCTCCGGAGCTGGGATGTTTTCTATGACCAGCGGTTTAGCAATTTCTTTACACACTGCAGCACGGAACATTCGCCTCCCTGTAGATACGAGTTTTGGACTGGACAAGTGTCTTCCAATCGCAGAAACCGCCCGGCAGTGATGGCTTAGGAGACGATCAGGACTTGCTCGAAAGGCGGCCATGTCGGAATCCAGTCAGGCACTTCGTGTATGCTGGTACTTACATATTAGTTGTTTGTGTATGATTGTATTTGCCATTCACTCAACTGAACCAACCGGAAAAATAAAAACACTGCATTAATTTGCCGCTACACTGGCTTTTGTTGTTGCTTTAAAATTTCCTCAGGGAACCAAATCTTTTAAGTACACGAGCCATTGCAAAACACGCCATAAGCTACAGTGCTGGTGCAGATTTGGAATAGGCTTATCGAGGTTACTGTTGCAGTCTTTTCTTTCTTTCTTTCTTTCTTTCTTTCTTTCTTTCTTTCTTTCTTTCTTTCTTTCTTTCTTTCTTTCTTTCTT
>JAOBRG010001497.1:0-10000 GCA_027574985.1 Umimayanthus nakama | reverse complement strand
TAGCGCAACTAGCCTCGTTCTTGAGTTAAACTTTCAAAAGAATATGTTACTCGAAATGAGGCTGGTAAGGCTAACTTAAATGTAGGCAAAAGAATATTTGAATTGCCGCCATATTTCGATTCGGTGTATACATTACATCTTAAATGATTGGTCAAGAGTAAATGCGTGGACGAAAAAGCTATAGATTAGGCACACATTACGTGGTTTGGATTTGAGTTGTTTAATAATCATTTGATATATTCAAGTTCCGCAGTGCCGTTAAGTAGTTATATTACTACATATTACTATATACCTGTTTTCTATACTCACAATACAAGAAGAAACCCGACCTTCACCAATAACAAAGTTGGAAGTTGGAAAGCGCGGCTTTACCTCGCTTTCCAACTGTCCATTGGTCTGGTGGGCCTAAAATAACTGATTCAGGTCCAAAACGCGCACGTCCATTTTTCCTGCCGCAACTCTCACAATTTCCCGCGATCTGACTCACCGAAGCGGGAGAACTTAAGCGGCTCTGATCCACGAGCAGGGAAATTCTGACCGGAATCAGTCTGAGAACAGTACAGAACTCACTAGACCGGAACCAGTCTGAGATCAGTAAAAAATTCACTAGACCGGAACCAGTCTGAGAATAGTACAGAACTCACTAGACCAAAACCAGCATGAGATCAGTACCGAACTCACTAGACCGGAACCAGTCTGACATCAGTACAGAAGTCACTAGACAGGAACCAGTCTGAGGTCAGTAAAAAATTCACTAGACCGGAACCAGTCTGACATCAGGACCGGAATCAGTCTGAGATCAGTACAGAACTCACTAGACCGGAACCAGTCTAAGAACTCACTAGAAATGACCAGTCGAACCGGCCAGACCGAACAAATAGAAAGTGATTTTGCAGCGCATGCTCAGTGCATTATTAACTCAACTTACACATAACAAACATACTATATCGCTTTCTTCCTTAAAAGCCTTGTAAAAAATTTTTCCAGAAAATGTATTTAAGATTTATTTTTAATAAACTGGATAAATATTATGAAGATAGTTTACAAATTCATTGTTATATTCCCGCGCATGTAAACGGTGTTATAGGAACAGAGCCCCTTTGCACACCAGTCTTTATACCATTTCATCAAAGTTCCATTATCATCTAGTGAGGTGAAATGTAAAGACCGGTTTGCACTTCGGCGAGTTCGGCTGCACGAACCGGTACGGTACGGTTGCAAGCTCTAACATTAAAATGGAAGCGGTCTGAATGGCTGTCAGGTTGGATTTCGAGCTGCGCATGCCAAGATAGCCTATCGCTTGGTCGCGCGACCTAATATGCCAAAGTGAAAACCGTTCTTCACTTAGTAACACCTTCAATCGTCTTGGTACCGCACAGGACACCTGGGGTAGCAACAAAGTGTACCCGTCCATATGGGGGATGACCGGTTTAAGGATGCATTTAGCGAACGAAGGGGAGGCCAGAAACTTGGAGCAATATGACAAAACACCAGAAAGATCAACGTCTCCAGTGAGTAAACTGCAGGCTATATATTTTGGGGCTATATGTATGTTTTAATACTGTGTCAAACATTCTTTATATGAGAACAACTCATTTTGAAGCTGAATGTTCTTGAAACGTTTTTGATGCTTTCTAGCCTTGGCTTATTTTGGCACTAAAAAAACTTGGAGGGAGAGGGCTGATTTGCCCCCATCCCCCCAACTGTAACCTTTTTGTGATTGATGCAATAAAACTGAAACTTTGCCCAATTCTTAACTAGAGTAAGCTCTTGATTTTTGCGTTGTCACAAAGTATTTCCATGTTCGGTATCCAAAACAAAGCTGTTACGACTTTCCTCATGCAGGTAAGGTACGGTTTCAGCACATCCCTAAGTTTGGGCAGTTTTGAGGCTCACGTGCGCTATGTTGTTGTATTTGGTTGTTCCATTTTATACGGTCGACCGTAAATTTTCGCGATGGTTTCTCTTCAGTAATAACATAAATAAGCTTGCAGTAAGCAAGTTTTCAGCATGCTCATGCTGGACTATAAAGACATAACCCGCCAAATCATTACAGTATAAGGCACCCAAGCATCGCGATCCTTTAATCTCATATTAATGTTCATGCTTCATGTTGCAGCACTGTCTACACTGAGCTTAAACGGCCGCCTAACCAAGAATTATCGCGGGGGAGTGAAAGGGGGGAGGGGGTGCAAGTGAGCAGTGAAATGTTGTTCATGTTTGTTCTTTCTAGGCAATATATGCATCTATACGCGACGCTGTCGATTTACTTATCAACGCGATTAAAAGCCTGATAAAAAAGAAAGAATGGCCCTCACCTAGGAAGAGCCGGCGAGAAATGGGAAACAAACTCTCCCGCAAACTCTTCGCGAGTATCAAGCAAGTATGTAATCCAGGAATATTTTTGTTTAGGTTCTTTTAAAGGTTTGGCACTACTACTACTACAACTACTACTACTACTATTGCTAACTTCTACTACCATTATTTTTACTACTAATATTACTGCTGTTACTACTACTACAACAACTACTACTACTACTACTAATAATAATAATAATTATATTTCTTCTATTACTCATACTACTATATACTACTATTAACTGATATTACTATTTTCACTTTTATAACTAGTGCTATTACTACTGATACTGCAGACAGCTGTTACTATTACTACTACCATTACCTTTACCATTACTATTACTATAGCAACTACTATTACTATAGCAACTACTATTACTACTATGATTATGATTATGAGTATGACTATGAATATTACTATAACTATGATTATGACTATGACTATATCTATGACTATGATTATGACTATGACTATGACTTTGACTATGACTATGACTATGACTATGACTGTGACTATGACTATGACTGTGACTGTGACTGTGACTGTGACTGTGACTATGACTATGACTGTGACTGTGACTACGACTATGACTGTGACTATGACTGTGACTATGACTGGGACTATGACTATGACTATGACTATGACTGTGACTGTGACTGTGACTATGACTGTGACTGTGACTATGACTATGACTATGACTGTGATTACGACTGTGACTATGACTATGACTGTGACTATGACTATGACTATGACTATGACTGTGACTGTGACTACGACTACGACTATGACTACGACTATGACTATGACCATTACTGCTACTACTAGTCCAACTATTATTTAACTATTTAGAGCGAGAGAGCCGCGATGAGTTTCCCCGTACCACATATGTATTGTTTGGGGAAGTGTTAAACACGGAGAGTTAAAAAGAGAGAGGTATATACCCCAAGGTCGCATGATTGAGCCGAATTTTGACCGAGTAATCAGTGACGTTTAGCTCCCACAAGGTAAGGAATCTAGCAAAACCTTGCATTAGCAAAATGTTCTAATCGATCATTTACAGTATGCGTGAGGGCTTGGCGTTATCAAAACGGCACTAAACTCATATATGTCTGTCCTGTGTTGAGTTCGATTAACTTCATGCATCTCATCTTACCCAGACGCGCTTTGCAGGACTAACTGGTACTGTAGCTTTTGACCCAGTTACTGGTGACAGGCTCGTAGAGAGCGGACTCGACTTCATGAATATTGAAAATGATGACATTAAAAAGGTATTTTTGGAAAACAATTCTAACTAACATTCTTTATACGAGAATATGTTTTACAAGAATGTAAAGGCTATCAAGTTTGTTTAATTTCCAACTTGTAATCATTGGTATGGCGTCATATGACGTTTTAATACGTCATTGTCGTCAAAAATTTGGGTTTTGGCAAAATCTAGCTCATTATAAGAAGAATAGTTTAAAGAGGTTTCTGACTAGAAAATTAACAAATAAACGAGACAAAATGAAAAGAAAACTCTGTTTTTATTACCAAAAACACTATTTTAAAAGAAATTTAGTGATGCAAAGCCTATATTACTGGCAAAAGTTCAGAGCTCAAACCACAAATAAGCTCATAAACTAGAACATTGATGCTTACTGAAAAACTCTTTGTCTCTTATGTTATTGTTGTTCCTAAAACTGTTATATCTCTGTTTGAAACGTTTTCAAACGAAAATCAAACGAAAAAGCTTAGGTTTTTAAAAAAGTGCCAAGTACATGGCAGACATCCTCGATTTCAATACCTATGACGTCACAGGTCAAGTGGAAATTTTTTTTAAATTATAGAAGTTATTGATTAATTGACTTTGAGACTAAGAACTTGCAATTGTTTTGAAAAGTTTGTCGCCTTATGAAGGAAAACTTTACAAAAGTCAAAAATTTAAGATAAAAATGATGTGAAAAATGGGGTTGCCATGGTAACAAATGGCACCCTTGACGCAAAGTTCTCCCATGATCCTGTTTTCTAATAAATTTTAGTAAAAGTCACCAAATTTGGATGGTATTATTTAAATGTCAAGTAAACTCTCAAAAACTTAAAATTGGCGTGGGCACTTTGAACCACAACTCCCACTCCCTCCACCAAGTCTGAATAGGGTTATGCAATAACTACGAAGTTTTGCCTCTTTTGCTTAAATTTATCGAAGAACAAGATCGAGAAAAAAAATGTTTGTAGGGCATTTATTGTTGCCATAGCCACCCAATTTTCGACGCCTTGTTTAGTCAAATTTTGCAATTGACGTTTTTAATGTTTTTTCTTTTAGTTAACAATTTTTGGTCAAAACTGGTGCTAATTCTTAGTCTCAAAGTCAATAAATCAATACTTTCTGTTAATTGATTAACTTTGCACGTGATCTGTGTCGTCATCAATGGGTGTTGCGCAATACCTTTTTTCGAGGTCTAAGATGGCGGCCAAGTACTTTGCACGCTTTTTCTAGTTGATTTGCGTTTGGAAACGTTGTAAACATAGCTAAAATCGACTAAGTACCACTAATATTGTTGAATGCACGGGATTTAAGTAAAATAACATCGTTATTGTTTGTGAGCTAATGTGAGGTTTGAACATAAAACTTTGACTGGGAAAACACACTATATAAAACTCAAATTCTTTAAATAACCTTTTTTGTATTAAAAAGTCTTTTTATTGACTTGTAACATATAATTGTCGTTTTCTAAAGTCAGAAACGTTTTTAAACTTTTCTAATTATTCAGCTATGACGTCACTATGATTTTGATAGAGTGTGGACGTCATTTGCCAAATAACTTATTAGATCAAATCAGTTAGTTTATGACTCTCTACTACTTATCAAAATTTCATTTGGATTTAGGGTTATAGACCCCTTGAAAAGCCCAGGCCAGACGGGGTTTATCTCCTTTAAGATTCACAGATATATTAACCTATGAATAACGAACCTCTTTCGTAGCACTGATTCGCGTATTCAGCGCATGCCTTGCGTGCGCTTGGCGTATAAACCATACGCCTCAAGGTCACGAGTCAGGCTTTGCAAAGCCTCTTGTTTAACTAATCTGACAAAACAATTTTTCTAAAATTAGCATTGAGTCCACACCCTTGTTGTACCTTTAATGATACCGTTCATTTTCCTCTAGATCGGAACGGTGAATATGTCTAGCGCTAAGAATGAATTCACCCGGGAATTAGATGCAGAACCTGAATGGGTTGGCAGCTATGCCAAACATGTTAGATGCCACAATCCTGGACTACATCACAAAATTCCTGATAAGAACATCCCGCTGATATTCACTGCTGTCATTGTGAGTTGTGCTAAAGAGCCAATGCCGAAGGCTCCTTTAACTGTAGTTTCAATAACGTAGCGATAACTCCCTAAATCGATTTGCTAACGCTTAACGACAAATTGACGTCAAAAGCTGACCCCTTCCCCCTCCTTTAACGTCAATCTTATATCTTCCTTTTAAGTCAGTATAGAACGATTCGTGGCCTGAGAACTGCCTCAGCGACTTTATTAAAACAGCCTTTTAAATAGTCGAACAGTTCATCGAAATGCATCAACATTTGCGTTTAAACACAATACTATCAGTACTTACCATCTCTTGATGCATACACCAATTGTAGCCGTCATAATCTACCACTGTAAGAGTTAACTGATGTGACATTGATAGTAATTTTATGTTTTACTTTTTGCACTTCTTGTTAAACATTATTTGTTGCTTTTTCCAATCATTCAACTCATTCGTATTTCCAGTCTTTTTTCTTAACACCAATCCCAAAGCCTTTAGACATACCCTCCTCCTTAACGTCGATTTGACGTTTAGTATTCCCAGATAAATTTTTTGACTTCCCCTAATCTATCTTCTTCTTACATTGCTATCATAAAAATAAGTTAATCTGTTGCTAAATGGAGTGTTTGCAACAGAACGTATGGGCTAGTAACAAAATTAGCATACTGATACAACTTCATCAGGTAGTTCATACAAAATTTGTCTAGATCAGTAGACATTGGTATGTTGGACACGTTTGGACAAAATTACTTTTTCAGAGTGGTGACAAAATGTCCCTCTAAGGTGCCTCTACTTGTTTTCCGGGACGTTAATTGTTATTTATTATGAAAGAGGGAAGTTGTGAATAAGTTTACTATTATTATCACTGTTGTTTTTATTTTTATTTTTATATTATATATATAATGATAATAACAACAATAATGATAATGATAAAAACAACAATTGTCATAAAAATAATAATACAAATAATAAAAAAACCGTTTTTTTAAATTCTTATATGTTTTGAATCCTGCTCACCTGCTGATAAAGATCTCAAAAAACAAGCGAAGAAAACGTTTCGCACTTTTTCCCCTTTATCATGTATAATATGATTCAAAATATAAACTTTAAAAGTTAAACGCGGTGTTGATCAACACTTTCCTTTTAGGAGAAACCGTTTGTACAATGGCGGAATGAAAGCCAGAAAATTTGGCCAGTCAGAAACGATTCCTTGGAGGGCTTCCTTGTGGACTTACTGACAAACCTACGCAAGATAGTTCGTTTTAAGTACAAAATTAACCTGTTGAAGGAAGGGAGGTACTCCTTAATGATAGATGAGCTTATAGAGAAGGTACGTTTTATACCGCAACTTGGCGTTGATTAGTGTCGAACTCATTTTAAGCTCACTAAAGAAACTAGGCATTAATGCAATCAACAGCACTAGAAAATAAGACTAAAATAGAATCAAAACTATAGAAAGATACCTATTTGTCCTTCTTCTCTTTTCGGTTACTAACAAACAAAACTTTTCTCCACTTGTTTGACATTGTAGAAGGCAGATGCAGCACTTGCGCCAATCACAATCAACGCAGAACGACAGTTGAAAGTGGATTTTACTAAACCTTTCTACGATTTTCAAATAAGCATTATCATGAAGAAACCCGGCGATCCGGAAATAGACTTGTTTGCTTTTCTGCTCCCCTTCACAAGCGAGGTGTGGCTAAGCATGATTGGAGTGGTAAGAGGCTTAAAGCTTTCATAAGCACTCCTTATTTGCTCAGTCTTGTATACAGTATAAATAATAATAACAATAATAATAATAACAACAATAACAACAATAACAGAACTATTAATAATGATAATGTTAATAATAGTAACGATAATAATAAGAAGAAGAATAAAAGTAGGTAAAACTAATAATATTATATTATTATTACAAAAGTATTAATAATAATAGTAATAATCAATAATAACAGCAACAATAACTTTATTTAATAAGCAGAAGACATCATAATAAAAGCTGATAATAAACGAATAGCCCTCGGAAAAGTTAAACTTCACATACTTAAACATGGACTGTATTTTTTGTTTTCTGATTTTGTGTAGTACACAGGGTACATAAAACAAAAGGACACGAAATCCTCTTCGAAGTTTAAGTACCCTATAAGTAATCTATACGTGCCTATTTACTGAGACAAACCGTAAAACAAATCTGAATATTTGAAACGCAGGAATACTAAAGCTATCAACCAATGCAAGTAACCTGTTAATCTCTATAAATAACAAATTAAGACCTGACTATTAACTAAATGTAGTAGCCTCTTCCCAGTGTGTCTTTCTTCAATACTTGTCTTTCTGTCGAACAAGTTGTTTCACCCAGATATCTATTCATTCCCTGGCAGTCAGGGTAATGTTTGCCTTTTATAACTGAACTGGTCACTATTCTTCTATTGTACATCCGAATAAACAGGTTTTGTTCGTGACGGTGGCGGTGTTCGCCATAGACCACACCAGTCCCTTTGGGTATCGAGCCTTGGCACAAGAGACCGACGAGGGGAGTGGGGACGAGTTTAACTTATTCAACAGCTTGTGGTTCGCTACTGGTTCGATGCTGGGCCAAGGTGGTGACAACACCCCGCGCTCGCCTTCAGGCCGGATTCTTGGTGCAGCCTTCTGGTTCTTTATTCTGATCATGATATCTACCTACACGGCCAACCTCGCCGCTTTCTTTACGAGTAAGTAATTTATACAGCAACAGGCTACTTATTGGTTATTTGTCGTTGAACTAAGCGGAAACCGATAACTGAGTGGAGTGAATTTTGTCTGAATGAGTGCAGTAGCAAGTACGATTACCGACCAGTTTACATCACACGAAACTCAAATAAAATTATATCTAATTTAAAATCGCCTTTAATAAGCAGAAATAATAATGCTATTTAGTTAACAGTTGAAACCTGTAGGCTGTATCAGCAGTTTCTGCTTTTTGTGATTGGTTGTTGAAAGTACTGCCATAACATACTCAAAACAGTGCGGGTTTAACTGATTAAAGCTAAAACTTTGTAATTTCAAATGTTGGGAGCCAAGTAACACTCAAGAATCACCATGCAGTTTTTTCAAATGGATATAATTCATAATTGTTGATGATAGAAAAACTTAAGTTTAGTTGAAAACAAACTTATTCGTTCATTTGGTCACCATCAGGTGCGTTGCACTGAAATTGCGAACAAAAGCGTCCCTTACAAAACTTGATGGCAACCTTACTCAAATTGGAGAAACGTTCTCAATTATTGGTAACCATGGCAGCAGAGCACCATATTGTAGTGTAGACATATATTGCCTATAAAATGATGGGGAAAGTCGTTTTGATTAAGTTTTGTAATCCAAATTGTTCTAAAGTTATGATGAAGAAACGTTTTAAGTGACGAATATCCTCCCCTCTGGAATGGATAGGGTTAAATTACTCACAACTGTTAACACCATTCTATATCGAAAATTAAATCACAGTTAGCCACAATTGCAGAATAAATTTTGTTTGATGTATTGTATATAGAAAGTCTTTGTATTTTATTAGTAAGAAGGTAATTGAATATTAGTAAATCTGGCTTAGTTTTGAAGAACGTGTCTTGTTGAAATTGTCTCAACGGTCCGAGCGAATTTATTTTTGACGCCCACTTCAAGATGGCGGACTGTCACGGCTCATTTGTTATTCGTAAGTTCATATAATAGGGCTGTTGATGGTTGTTCATGGTTATATATCTAGGGTTAGTTAGGGTTCGGGTTAGGTCAGGGTTACTTTTGTAAGAATTTTGAATAGATAAACAAAAAAAATGCGAATGTAAGCGTCCGCCATCTTGAAGTGGGCGTAGAAAAAAAAATCGCCCGTTCCGATTGCGATGCAATTTTTTTTACCTGAAATTTAACATAAATTTCATTATAGTTTAGTTTTAATTTTGGAAGCAATCCAGTTGAAAATCAGGCTTAAATGTTGCTTCTCCTAAGCGATTAGCATTTGTTTTATTTAAGCTGTTAGACAGCGGCCTTTTAAAGGACTTTTAAATGTAATTTCCATGCTAAATCAATATTTATAAACAAACGTCGTTATACTGATGTAAAGAGTATTTGATGACCCAACTTTGATGAGATTTTTCATAACTTGCTGCAAATTCTGGCAAACAGTTTTGTTATTACAGTGTACCTCTCCAATGGTTTGCAGCCGAACCATGGAGATACATGACCCTTCCAAACACTTTTTAGTGCATCTAGCCGATTACTTTCAAACTTGACATATGCTTGACATATGCTTTGCTAAAATAACCACATGATTGATGGGCACTTTTCTGTTATTTTATATTGCAGCTGTTAAGGC
>JAOBRG010001486.1:0-10000 GCA_027574985.1 Umimayanthus nakama | reverse complement strand
TGTATGGAAATATGGAAAGTATAAGACTTTGTATGAGATCTATCACCCGATCTCATTATTAGCTTGGGCAGCCTGTGATAGGAGCTGAAATAAGTGTCTTTAGCTCCTTAAATAAAGTTATAAATACTACTTTTGAAAACTATTTGCAAATGAGAGCGCTAGTTATACTTGTAACCCTTATTTTAGTTATAACGAAGTCATATGAAGTAGCTACAAGTGTCCATACTGTGTGAGTTTGATACGTTAGAAGTCAGTTGCAAAACACGAGAGGAGCATACACGCTTTTTTCTTTATAAGAACAAACTTTATAAGAACACCCAGGCTGAGGTTTGGCTGCAATTTTAAGCAAATGTATTGGAAAAATTAAGAACAAACCCAGGTTCAGCGAAAATTTACTAGTTCTTATAAAAAAAAAATAGCGTGAATGCATGAGATTTTGAGGGACAGCGATGGTATGTGCAACTTCTCTAGAGCTATAGAAAAAAATACGTCAAACATACTAAAATATTACCTGATAAAAATTGTCCAAGCAAAAAATTAACTATTCATTGAAAACATAGCACAAAGGGCTTGTATACTGTACGCTTCAGAAATACTAAGAGGCATGTGTTAACACTTCTGTAAACATGTAAGATTTGCGAACATAATGAAAGTCATAATCGTTAAATACAACAAAAACTCAAATCTAGCTTCGTTTAAACAGTGTCATTCTTTGAAATTGTTTTAAAGCATAAAGTTTGCCAAGCAACGTGTGGAATAGTAATAACGGTAAACAGATACACACTTGATATTGCAACAGAGGCAACTGCTTAGAAATTCATTTGAATAGTAACATTTTGTAGTTACGACCGAAGGTTGGGAGAAGACTTGAAAGCCTTGTCGCTTTGTCCTTAAAGCTAAATTTCGTTTTGCAGGATTGGTGAACAGACCTTTCAAAATACAGTAATGCTGTTGGTCAAATGTCAAAATTTGATTGTTTTTAGTTCGACGTGAAGTTTGCGGCGGTGCAAAGGTAAGTTTATAAAGACTATCTATGATTGTAGTTGTTGGGTACCAAATCAAGGCCGAAGGACTTCAAAGTTAAAGGCAATGGAACAGCAGATATGATATTCTTTTGAATGCTGTTTGTTGTCGTGACGGTAGGTGAAGTGAATTAAAACCGTTGTTTTGTATTCAGTAATGGCAAAGCTACAACGAAACTGGGTATTATCTTCAAAATCTGGTAAATTTAGCATAAAGCAAGCTTAACGACTGTTTAAGGTAAACCGTGAGGAAACACATATTAACCTCAACTTACCACAACTATATTTTTACCATAGACTTTATTTTGTCTTGAAGCCGAAATTAGCTCAAACTTTAGGAACATTCTACGAAAGATAATAAGTTTGAGAAAAACGGAAGAATTCATGCAGTTTATTTTGTATACTGCACGCAAAATAAGGGAGTAATTTTGTTTTTCGGCTAATGTTCGTTAGTGCAACATGCTGATAGTGTTGTGAATGTACAACTTTGCTTTGAATTATTTTAATTACTATTTTTGTATCGCTTAGGGTAGCGGCTAGTTTACAGTAAAGTGTATTTATTATTTCGATTGCCGTGGGCGAATGAAAATGACAAAATTACACCCATGTTACACAGGGCAATTTTCTCTGCAACCTGCAATGCAGTGCTGACGACAAGGAAGCATTGCAAACTATTGCAAGTTGATGGTAGATGTCAGATGTTTGCAACTCTTGTCGCAACTCGCAAAGCATTTTTTGTCTGCGATAAGACAGCGTGAGTTAGCGCACTAGGTTTTGATTGGCTCTTTCGCCCACTTGCGCCATAATTGCGACGGTATGCTGCGAAGAGGATCGAAGTGGACATGCTACACTCTGCAATTGACTTCTCAACGTTGCCGCGTAGAGTAGAAGATATAGTTCAACTTTTCTTGCAACTTGCTTCGCAATTTTTCGTTGTGCTGCAAGTTGCAGAGAAGGGGTGTTACGCGCGCAATTTCTTCTTCGCAATTGCGTTGCGTTGCAGGTTGCAGAAAAAATTGCTTTTAGCAGCGCCTTAACAATTATGTTTAAGATCGTTTTAAGAACATTTGAGGCTGACTAGAAATCTTCAAAACGGTTAAGGAACATTTATCCTCGGGCCAAACATCGGACGTTCTTATAAAAAAAAAACAGTGCAGAACCACTCAAAGTTTTCTTCCGGTGTTTTTAACAGTGCAAAGGCGCGAAACTTCTGGAAGCACTTCTACGAGCAGTATTTAAGTCCACCGCCATCAACTGAATGAGTAAGCCCTACGCTTTCAAGGGCCAGGATGAAATCTCAGGCGAAACCAAGGGTCTCATCTCGACAAATGGGACACAATCAAGTACGGAGACAGAGGAGGACCCTCAAAAGGCACGGTGCACTAGCAGGTTACCCAAGAGGTACCTGTTGTTGGTGTTGACGTTCTTTGGACTCTTTCAGATGTACGCAGTGAGGACCTGTCTAAGCGTGGCCATCGTAGCTATGGCGAGTAATAGAACAGTAACAATACGCGGGAAAACCGTAGAAAAGGTACTATCTCTGGGGCGTGCATAAAAGCAATTTTTTTAGTGGCGCCATTAGTTGGGATAGCACTATAAAAATTCTATTATGAGCCTGTGAGGCTTATAGCCTTCAAAGCATCTTTTACTAGGCTTTTTCGGAGAGGGCATTTTTTCGGAAAGGATTATATTTGGAGGGTAATCTGCGTTTCAAAATCAGCTGCGCTCGTAACCGGATAAGTTTTTGCGTCTTAAAATTGTTTAACCGTAATAAAAAGGCACTTTTAAAAGCGGTCTCGGTCACTTTATTACGTTTAACCTTGAAAAAATGAACTTGTTGGAATGACATGGGTGGGGTGGGGGCGTCCAACTTCAAAGGATTTTAACTTTTGACCTATTTCACGATATTCGATCCAAACCTTTGGACTTTTCTTCAAATTTATCGGGTAACATACTTTTATGGCTACATGTAACTGAGCTTTTTTGGTTGCCGGGGGATGGGTCTGCCAAAAAGGCCTAGACTAATTTGTCGTTGAACATGTAAAATTCTTGTTTAAAAAAACTGTTTCGATATCTTGTTACGGAACTCAAGTCGTAGATAATTCAAGACTTATATTCCAAAACCACTTCAAATGTAAGTCCACTATCCTTTGCATGGGCGGATTACTCTTTGCAACTCGTATTTGATTTGATGGGCAGGGAGAGGGCGGGTTGGGGGACTTGCATTTAGAAGTTCGCGGTATCACATCAAAACCTATAACAAAACCCATCATAGCTCAATAGCGCAGGGCGTAACCAGTTTTAACGAAAATTTTGGACATAATTTGCGGAATAAAATCGGAGAAATAAACGTAAACAATTATCCAAACGTACACAGAGTTCTAAAGTTGGGACAGCGGACACGTTGAGCCACGCATCGTTTTCTCTAGTTCTGCAAACGCTCTGTTTCTCTCAGAGATTAGAGTCATTCCTAACGACTTAAAGTACCTATGAAATAAAAAATTGGTATCGATTTTTGTGTTAGTTTTAAAGACCTTTGTAAAACTGAAAGAATGGCGCTTAAAGTTTTTGAATATCACTTTTAGTTCCCCAGATATTGTATTCTTGTTTGAATATTTCACTTGATGACGCAAACAATTTCAAGGCCTTGCTGATGAAAGTTTGCAATTTTTTTCACAATAAACGTTACCAGTTAAACGCCATATTCCAAAAGCCTACGTCCTTCTATGATCTATTTGCCAAGTTTCATCAACAAGCATTGAAATTGTTTGTAAACAACAGTACTTCTGTTACTAAATAAGTCATGAAATACAACTTTTGACGTCATCAAATAAAATTTTCAAACATGAATATCTCGAGAGCTAAAAGTGATATTGTAATAATTAAACGGCTAGCCTTTCAGTTTTAGAAAGGTCTTTTAAGTTAAAACATAAAAATCGATACCAATTTTTCTTTTCATAGGCATTTTAGTTGGTGATCGAGCAACAGCGTTCCACGTACTGGGACTGAATCGAATTGTGATTTTTTACAGGAGGCTGAATTTAAGTGGAATTCGCAAATGCAAGGTGAGTTAAGCATGAAAATCCCATTTTTCGCTAGTTGCCAGCTATTTTCGAGAGTGGAGATTTTTTCAGTTCAACGAATACGAATACCGTACACACGCAACCGACGTTTTTGGGCACCAAAAACGGAGGTTTTCAAACACGCTATCCAGTTTGGAAATTTTTGAAAACGAAGGTTTACTTTCTTAGTATGGGCGGGCGAAAATGGAGGTTTTCACACACGTCGTGCTTATTAGTTCCAGGATTGCTCTTCTGCACGTACAATTTGTAATTACTAAGTGGTGACGCAGATCTTTTAAGATCTAAAATCTTATTTTTCGAAAAAAGCTGGCAAATGTGTGAACAGTGTCTAAAAAGTCTCTTGCTTTGCGCTTTTGCTAATAATGATGTCTTTTTGCTCCATAGGATTCATTTTAGGCTCGTTCTACTATGGCTACACGATATTGCAGATTCCCGCCGGCTGGTTAGCGCTCCATTTCGGAGGGAAGATCTTGTTCGGTTGGTCCATCATGCTAGCCTCTTTCTTCACCATCCTCACCCCTCCCGTTGTACGGTACAGTACCAACCTCTACATCGCTCTGAGAATCGCCGAGGGACTGGCACTAGTATGTACAACTAGAAAATAAATTAACTCGATTATTCTTTATTGTATCTGTTAATAGCCGTTTTATGTCAATGTCATTGTGGCTTTTTACATCTGCATAATTTTGATTCTATACTTTTATATCAGTGACCTTTCATTTATTAACAGATACCTGTATGATTTTGTTTTGCTCTTATTGCTCAATTACTGGTAAATCAAGTTCAGTTAACTCGTTTAACCCCTTTCAGTATTCACAGTAGCAAACACCTATCTCTGTTTTACCCAAGGTGTCGAACGTCCAAAGGGGTGGAGATTAATTAGACCCCCTGCCCCCCCCCCCCAAGGTTTTTCTGTGAATCTTTGAAGCAATCATAAAGAAACTTTCAGTATCTTTTGTTCCGTTAGGAACACATCTTTTGACGCTAATTGGATGAAGTCATCACTCTTAGTTTGTGCAAAATTACTTATGCAAGTTAAAGTTTGAGAAAGGAAAACTGTAACGTTTTGACAAGTTTGTTCTAACTTGCTATTCCTATTTTAGGCTGTAAATACATGGTTATCCCAAGAAAGTTTGCTAGGTTTTGCTAAAAATAAAATATTTGAGAACGATAATGGCCAATATGCATATGGCGGACCGGTGCCGTTAAACTATTGCTATAGCATCAGTTCTTAACTAAAACCTGATTGTTATTACGAAAAGTGACTAGCTTTCCATGCCCGAGGATAAAGAACTTCTGTTTACTTTTAAAATCAAGATTTTGGTTAGTTGAAGATTGTTGTCGTTGTACTTTTGCATGGATTTCCTCAGTAGAACCGGATTTTCAGGAAAAACTAAGTTATTTAAGTTCAGAGTTAAATCTAAGTTAAAGCAGACTGCTTTATTGAAACATAACAGAAACACATCATTTACAGTTCAACCTTTTTCTTGTATGTACGTTGCGACTGAAAAACAGCCAAAATTTTGAGTGCTAAGAACAAAAGGCATGTTGGAACTAAGAAAAATTAAACATGTGTTTTCAGTAAAACTGTTGAAAACAAACTCAAGAGCAGCCCAATTTCGCATCTGGCATTTTGGTTCTAGTAAAAAGCTGATTCTGGTTATCAAACTGACAAAAAATTATAGCATTAGTACAAAAACTAGACGATCTTATTTTAAAAAGTAAAAGTAGTGAACCGATTGAAGCAAATTGAAAAAGGGTTACCAGTAAACACACCAGACAGCACCATATTTTTGCGTTGAGTTCTATTTTAACAATGAAGTTATTAATTTAACAAGATCGATCACTTTCCTTGAAAGCTTTTTTTTTGTTTCTTTCTCAAATTGTGCTAAAATGTTATTGCAAAAAGAACCAATTTTGAAAATGCGAACAACAGATAAGATGTCTATTAATAAGCTAACGAATAGAGCTGTCCTTGTTGTCTTTCTTATCAGAATGTTTAAGCAATCCACCTTGAAAACAACCACAGTTGCTTCGTTGGAATTGAGGTTTATCAAGTTAAGATAGAACGGCAGTTTTGTTTATTCAAAGGTGCTAAAAATTTAGATATTTGTAGAACAAAGGCCTAATCCAAGCTGGATATCGGAAGTCTTTAAAGAAAATTTTAATTAAGAAAGTCCTAAAGATTTAATATAATTTTCCAAAACCGAAGACAAAAACTGTCTGTAGCTAGCTTCCTTTATATACTTTCATTAATCTTTAAAAAGTAAGACTGCGAATAATTTACAGTGCTGTTGTAAAATAAATCATGAAGGTTGTTCAAATGCAGCGTCAAGTATTGCATTTTTAAATTGCTGCAATTCATTTGAAATTTATTTTGGACGAAATGTGCTTCCATTTATCAATTAAAATATTCATGATCCTATAATGTTAGTATTATGAAAGGCACCAGCCTTTGACCACTTTTACTTTTATACATATTATCATCTTCATCATTGTCATTATCTTATTATTATTATTATTATTTTATTATTACTATTATTATTTTTATTACCCAATTGCCCCATTATTAATAACAGACCTGTGTACATAAACTTCTCTCTTTTTTTAAGAGAGTCCTAAAACAACACAGTCTCTGCAGATTGTGCGATTAAGAGTGGCTTTAGGAGAAATTTACAGGCTTTAAAAGTTTGTATGGCTTTCAACTGACCAAGGGGTTGTTTTGTGTAACTTCAGGGAGTCGTCGCGGCTGCGCATCACGCCTTGTGGAGCAAATGGTCCCCTGTGTTTGAGCGAAGCATCATTCTTTCTTTATCATTCACAGGTAGGCTTCAAAACTGAATGACCACCATAATGACATTATGGCAGCTCGTGAACCTTGGCACACTATATAAGGGTACACATTGCATGGTTGCATTGCGGAGTCACCAGGGTGCTCAAACTGCGAGCAGTGCATTAGTGCGAAAAGTGAACGCCTCTCTGAGAGACTCTTCACCCAACCGTGAATAACCACATTCATGCGCAGTGAGCGATGACAAATGTATAAAAAAAAGGTTGCCGGATTTAGTTTTTTTGCATGGCCAATTAAACTAGTGCATTAAGTGCATGCATAAAGTTTTCAGCTTGAAATAACCTCAACTAATACATGATCATGACCATGTTTTGATGTTCTAAAGTTATCCAATCCACACCAATTTGGCACCAAACCCGCTTCTAAACCAACCTTCTCTCTTGTTTTCTGATCGTGCATGAAAGTAACGAGAAGATGCGAAGACCTTGGGTTTTGAAGATGGCCATTGCAAGTTGTTCCTCAGCAGTATCTTAGGCATGTCCTTGCCGGTATTTTTCTGGATTGCAAGAATCTGACTTTAAACAAGGACCTAGCGACCAACAGATTATAAAGAAAATTGTTTAAATTGAAAAAGAAAGCTGGACCTGTTCAATTTATTTTTTAATAACAATTTAATGAGAGAGTCTCGGAATAACTTTTGCTTAAAGCGGAATCCGGCAATCACGCAACGTATTACTTTAACTTACAAAGACATAATGCTCGGATTCGATCTCCACGAATGGTCTCAAAGTTCTGTGTGTTCCGCTGTTGTGTCAGAAAGCCAAGCCGTCCTTCCCGTTTTCCTGCGATACTTAAAGCAACAGTTCCAAACAGAGCAAATTGTCTCTTTTCAGTCTGGAAACACCGCAACCTTGCAAGCAAAATGGCAGCTACTGAAGCACATCTTGGCTGCCTCCTACTTTTTGTAGCAATGTGCATCGCTTTAGTATTTTCTAAATTTGTTACCACTTGTCTTTGCTGTTTTTAATTATTTACACTTTGCTTATATTAATTACTTTATAACAATGCGTTAATTGTGATCGTTAAGAAAATAATATAAAATATTAGCTAGAAAATAAAAACAGTATCCGACTTCTCCGTCGACTTTACAGATAGGTAGGTAAACGCACCGCAAAAATGAAACGACGTTTCAAGCAATAACATCTACTGTCACTTTTAGCTGCAATGTTTTAACGGTGATTTTCACGTACAAACGAAATCGTGGCTTTGCTCTGAGCTGTGGCATTTTTGAGGTTTTGAATTAAGGCTGGCTTCTCAATGTTTTGCTGATCGCGATGTGGCTTTTCTCACCTCCAGGGGCACTCATCGGGACTGTGGTCACGATGCCTGTCACGGGTCTGTTGGCTGACAGCGAGGGAGACTGGCCGTCAGTGTTCTATTTCTTTGGTAAGTACCGAGCGTTTGAGTTTTAGAATAGGAGTTCCTAAAACTCTAAAAAACGCCCATTTTGTGAGACAGATGAGGTGCTATTCAGGCCATAGTCAATATTTTTCGTGGGGATGTGCATACCTCAGCAGCCGGGACCACAAAAAATTGATTTTGGAACAGGCCACTTGGGCGCTGAAGATACAAGGCTTTTAGAGGGGGTCCAGGGGCAAGCTCCCACGGAAATATTTTAAACATGAAATTTTCAGCTCACCGAAAAGCATCGAAATTGTCAATCCTAGCATCACTGCCCTGATTTGTACCATAGTTCGGGATTTTGGCTCCTAGCGCACCGAGCACCTCCGAGTTTGAGTCTTAGAATAGGAGTTCCTAAAACTCTGAAAAACGCCCATTTTGTGAGACAGATGAGGTGCTATTCAGGCCATAGCCAAAAATTTTTCGTTGGGATGTGCATACGTCAGCAGCTGGGACCACGAAAAATTGATTTTGGAACAGGCCACTTAGGCGCTGAAGATACAAGGCTTTTAGAGGGGGTCCAGGGGCAAGCTCCCATGGAAATATTTTAAACATGAAATTCTCAGCTGCGTTGGTTTGTACTTTAGTTAAATCTTTTACGATCTCATCGGCCGGCAGTTTTTTGGATTTTGGCTTCCGGTGCACCGAGCACCTCCACTGCCTACGGGTATCCTATTCATATAGTTCTTGAAGATAACGCTTATTTCGTTCTAACGAATGCTGTCTTACGCTGTATACTACAGGAGGGCTGGGCATCCTGTGGTTTATCGTCTGGCAGCTCCTCGCCTACGATTCCCCCAGACTTCACCCAACTATCTCTCAGGAAGAACTGGACCATATTGGGGAGACGTGGGACGGCACAAAGGAGATGGTGAGTCTGGACACATACCTGTGAAACAAATGGATGAATAAGGTTTTCCTGCACGCCAATTGGCTCCTGAAAATCAGATAAACAGAATAGACCAGTTTCGTATTCCCGGTTGCCGCTGATTAAAATGACTATAGACTCGTTTTTACAGCACGAGCCTCGTCTTGATGTTAAATATTCACAAATACCGGCGAGATCTGAATCTCCAACAATTCTTGGTTTGCACGTGACGTCACAGCCGCCATGTTGGTGCACAATAACAATAGAGCTGTAACTACATTCTTTTGTTGTGTGCACCAACATGGCCGCCGTACCCTTTGTCATTTGAATCCCCGGAGATTGAGTGCAAACCAAGAATACACAGAGTTGCAAATAGTTCACATCCACTCTGGAATTTATGAATATTTAACGTCAGGTCGAGGCTTGTGCTGTAAAAAAACGAGTCTATAGTCACTGTAATCAGCGGCAACTGGGAACACGAAACTGGTCTATTCACCTCACACTTATTATTCATGTACTTAAGCAGATCTTAAAGTGTATATAACCCCTTTGCAGATTTGTTGATTTCGGATAATATAAACCTACAGAAATAACAATGCAAAAAGAATTTTTCGAATTGGCCCAATATTCGCCAAGTAATTAAGCTTCAAAGTTCGCGTTATGGCCGCGCCCTCTTGATCTGGCCGAGCGCTCGAGATTTCGGGGGAATGGTGGCGAGTGACGACACAGAAGGAAGGCTGCCGAATCTGGCTCCATTCCTGTGCTTGCAGTTCTT
>JAOBRG010001475.1:0-10000 GCA_027574985.1 Umimayanthus nakama | reverse complement strand
GACGTCGCAGTTTCGTTTTAATAAATCCTCTATGTAGTCGGGGCAGTCTCCGTTGAGTCGTTTATAAATAATTGAGCATTTATTTATTTTAGCCTCTTGGAAAAATGGGATCCACCCAAGTTTTTTGAAGAGTTGGACACTGTTTGCTCTAGTATCTGCCCGCAGTATAACCCTGGCGGCTCGTTTTTGCAGTTGGAACACTTTCTTGATGTTGTCTGCAGAATAGGTGGTCCACACAGTGGCTCCGTAAAGCATACAGACAGTCCTTTAAACTCTACCCTCCGACCAATGCTACCCTGTCCCCTCCCCCTCAATCTGACCTCAATGCCTTACCCCGGTGCTTTACTCCAGTGCCTGACCTCAGCACTTGCCCCATCTCAGTTTTTGACTCCAGTGCCCGAATTCAGCGCCTAACTTTAGTGCCTAACTTCAGTGCCTAACTTCAGTGCCTAACTTCAGTGCCTAACTTCAGTGCCTGGTCGTTCCAATGCCTGACTCAATGACTGACGCCAGTGCCTGACCCTAGTGTTTGACCCCAGCGCCTGACACAAATATCTGACCCCTTTGTCTGTGATATTATTTTGTACCTTTGTTGAAACTGATGTTGAAGCAGATGAAGCTTCCTCCTTTGCACTGCTTATCCAACTGGCTGCCGCATCAGCTGCCGTGGTTGCCTTTATTGACGTCTTGGAGCAACTTGCTGATGAGCTAACTGGTGGTAACTTTCTTGGCTCACTACCAGCAGGGGCTCCAGTTGCTGCAGGCACCGTCTTGGCCAGAGATGCCTGAGGTTTGGATGGTGAAGGTTTGGCGTCTGCATGAGGCTTTGTCTCCTTGACAATGGGTGATTTCTTGGTGTCCTTCAACAATGCTTCAGTTTCTAACTTACTATCTCTGTTGTTAGAAATGGAGCTGTTTATTGCTTTCTTCATTTCCTCTTGTTCCCGACTTGCAATTTCCATAAGTCTGCAAGAGGAGGAAATACATATACTCTATTAGGGTACAATTGGTATAAAAGAAAAATTACCAATTAAGCTTCCAGTACCAAACTGGAGCTCTTTTATGTGTCCTGATCAGCACATAGTAGCAGTAGTGATAGTGGTTGTGGTTAGTGCAGGCCCGTAGTTTTACATGAGGAAAGGGGGGGGGGGAGGGGGTGGGAGGAATGTCATACCCCAAGAACCGGAAAAACAAATCAGTGTTTGAATGGCTGGTCATGCAAGTGCCGAAGACACAATAATTTTAGGGGGTCCAGGGGCATTCTGCCCCAGAAAAATTATGAAATTTTGGATCTTCAAATTGCTTGAAATGCATTAATGTGGTCAATACTACTATCACCACATTGTTTTGTATCTTTGGAATCTTTTACTACTCCATTAGGTGGACCTTTCTGGCTTCTGGGAAGATGCATGCGCACCCCGCATACACCCCCTGCCGACAGGCCTGTAGAATAGTAGTAGTTAGTAGTGGTAGCATTAGCAGGCAGCAAAAGTAGCAGTAGAAATAGTAGTAGTAATAGTGATTATTGTAGTCTGTGCTATATAGACATACCGTACATGTACCTGTAGAAGCTGCTGTTTTGACCCCGTGCATCTTTCAAGATTAACACTTCAGAGCAAACTTAGGTGCTTTCTCATACATGTTTAATAATTTTATACAAAATTTATATAATGTTTACTTTTAACTTACAGGGATCCTAGAAGAATAAACAATACACAAACACGAAAGCCTGATGAGTCCAAAACGTTAGATGCAATTAAAGATCTTGTAAGTGCGCTGATGCTCACATTTTTCACTACAGCAAAGCAGAGTATCATCATCATCAAACTTATTTTGTCAGTATTATAAAGATATCAATACATAATCTTGCAAACAAAAGTGTTGACACATGACAGACTGTGACATATGATCAGTTGACCTGATGTATATATGTTGCAGTTAAGTTTTACTTTCAGTTAATTTTATGTTTTTACCTATGCTACGACTATTCTTTAAAAGATAAAATGTAAAAGATACATGTAAGTAGTGCATTTATGTTTCGCCTTTTCCATATGAATACAGTATGCTCAAAGACATTTCACAATGACCAGTTTATTCCCATTGGAACAGAAGCTTAAATTGGTGGCTCTGGCAGCTACTTCAAAGTGGTCCATGTATGCTGGTACATACTTATTTTACCAAGCCGAGAAGGATGGACAGCTGAGTGAACTTTAGCAGGAAAAAAGTTTATGCATCAAAATATTCTATCTTCAACTAGGACGAGGATCAAATAAAAAATCTCAAGATTGGGAGACAGAGTTTTAACCAGAAGGTAATGCATCAAAATATTCACCACTTACCAGGAGGAGGATCTGATCAAGGATCTCAAGATTGGGAGACAGAGTTTTAACCAGAAGGTCATGCATCCCAAAATTCTATCACTGACCAGGAGGAGGATCTGATCAAGGATCTCAAGATTGGGAGACAAACATTTAACCAGAAGGTCATACATCCAAATATTCACCACTGACCAGGAATAGGATCCGATCAAGGATCTCAAGATTGGGAGACAGAGATTTAACCAGAAGGTCATGCATCATAATATTCTACCACTGACCAGGAAGAGAATCTGATCAAGGATCTCAAGATTGGGAGACAGAGATTTAACCAGAAGGTCATGCATCCCAAAATTCTACCACTGACCAGGAGGAGGATCAGATCAAGGATCTCAAGATTGGGAGACAGAGTTTTAACTAGGTCATGCATCCAAATATTCTACCACTGACCAGGAATAGGATCTGATCAAGGATCTCAAGATTGGGAGACAAAAATTTATCCAGAAGGTCATGCATTAAAATATTTTACCACTGACCAGGAAGAGGATCAGATCAAGGATCTCAAGATTGGGAAACAGAGGTTGAACCAGAAGGTCATGCATCCCAATATTCTACCACTGACCAGGAGAAGGATCTGATCAAAGGTCTCAAGATTGGGAGACAGATATTTAACCAGGTCATGCATCCAAATATTTTACCACTGACCAGAAAGAGGACCTGATCAAGGATCTCAAGATTCAGAGGCAAAGATTTAACCACTGCCGGCTCAGTCCTTCAACTAACATTTTAGAAAGAAAGCCCAGCTGAACCACCAGTGCAGTTTACCTTCCTACAAGAAACTCAAAGGACATGTCCAGGTCAGGATCAAAAGTTCCAGTTGAAGAAGATCGAGTACTTTCATTATCTTCAAGTCTGGTGCAGCTGAGAGAAGAAGGAGAGTTAATACAAACTGTAGTCAGAGTACTTAGTAGAATTAGACAATTTTGAAATTCCGTATTAGTTGATCACAAGTTTAAGGGTTTTGAAAAGTATGTAGGCCACTCCCCAAGCTTAGCGCTGGTCAGTTGATTGATTGATCAATCCACCAACCACAGTTGACTATGCTTGGTCATAGTTGAGCATTCAACTCACTTTTTAATTTACTTATTTCACTTATTAAAGACAGTATAAAATATGATTGATTAAATAAACTCCTCTAGATCTGGCCTGCATTTGGTGAAATTTATTTTCTAAACTTGGCAGAACAGGAGCAGTTCTAGGAGGAGTGCAGCAGGTGACCAATCACCCCCTATTTCGAGCTAACATAGAAGAAAAACATAAGAAGGAAGCTCCTAGCTTACACATTTTGGTTACCTGACAATCAATAGTCACCCCCCTTTGAAAAATTCCTGGATCCCCCATTGTATAACAGAGGATTACAATATGACTAGCAACAAAGACTAAATATGTGAAAAATAATAATTATTCATATGGTCTTGCTCACCCATGACATGTTGTCCTGCGCATTCTTCATCCAATATCTAATGTTAATCTTAGGTTTAAACATGATTAACTATGCTCAACGAAGGTGGATCACAGTCATCTTGCTTTTGATGCCCCATGCCCAATTTTTGTTTGAGCATGCCTTTAGATTTTCTCTATGATTTCCTTGTACAGTGTAAAGGAGTTGGGAGGATTTTGTTTTTTACCGGTATCTCAAATAAATTGGTGTGTTTGATATCGTTGCTTTATTCTCATTACCAAACAACTTGTTTTGTGTGGATAATGTAGGGAGAATTTACACACTAATAATCTAGCTAGTGCCAGTAGTAACCTTTTTTGTTCAGCTTCTTGTGATTTTATAAGAGCGGCTTCCAGCTCCTTGTCAGCAGCCTTTTCACTTTTCTGTTGTGCTTCATATTCGTCCTTGGATTGCTTCATGACCTCTGCCATGATGGCATCCTCATCCATTGCAAACAGCTGATTACCAGTAGGTGAAATTGGTTGGGTGGGTGGGGGAGCAGCTTGGCAAGGGCTTAAAGAATTGGGGAACTGCTGCTGAATCAGCCGCAGTGCTTGCAGTTGAAGCTCAATATTTTTCTGTACCATCAACCGTCTGAACACTTCAAAATCTTCCGCAGCCCAAACTTGTTCAAATATTTCCTGGTTAGGAGTGCATAAATTTTGGTTTAATATACGTGGTGTATCTTCAAATAGTTAATAAAACTAAAATATTCTATGGGTTGTTTTCCTTTAAAAAACTTCTAGAAAATCATTCCTTCTTAAGGAAAAAGTTAATACACAGTATTACATGACTGTACAGCAAGGTAACATCCTGATACTGACAGTACAGCTTTCAGGTCTTATGTTTTTAATTTAATTTCCAGTTTGCCAAGGGGCCACACTCACATATTCTACTGAGTTGGGGAAGGGGTGGGCGGTTGTTTGAGTGTTTTTTGGGTCAAAAGGGATTTTGGGTCTATGAAAGATGCCAGGATTATTTTGGGTCGGGAAAAAAAACAGAGGTCGAAGTGTCTTCGGGTTGGGAAAAAAGCATTACAAACTAGGGACCTTTTGTGGTATGCTAAAAAAGTAAGGAGTTTTTTGGGTAGACAAATTCTGAAGATCTATGGGACTTTTTGGGGGTACAAAATATGCACCTCTGCCTTAATCCCTCTTCATTAAATTATGTTGGGTTGGCCCCCTGGGCAGTTTGTGTAAATTGCATGTGGCATATCATAACAATAATAACAGGAACAATTTTACAATTGCTCTAGGTCCATATTTTGTTATACACAAACTATTGGTAGATCCTCTCTAAATATCAGTCCATGGATTTATATTTGGGACAGCATATTATTGGACTTGGAATTTTGAATCTCTGAATAGTCTCTGATTTGGGGGAAGGTGCAATATATTCAGAAATTTGGGGTACCAAAGTACTGTTTTTGTTTATTGGGAAGTAGCTATAGCTTAAGTGTGACTTCAAAATGCATCGAAGGGTTTTTTAGAAAACCAAAATGATCCCTTTTTTGCTGTTCCTGCTGAGCAGGGAGGGGGGATGGAGAGAATGACCTTCCTGAGAAACTTATGTCACTGGCACTTGATGAATCTCATTTTTTCATAAGTTTTCATGGAGTTTTTGAAAAGATCTTGAACAAATTAATGATGAAGGATGAAGAATCCGACTTTTGTTTCCACTTTATTATTTTCTTAAAAATGGTCTTCATGAATATCCAAAGTGTTTGTTGTTTATGAATTTTCCAAGTTTTGTCTTCAGTTCACAATAATTTTTATTTTTGACAATCTGGAAGGCCTGCATTAGTCATGTTGTTTGCTTCTTCATACACATATATCAACTATCAAGGGGCAAACAATTTGATCTTTGAAGGGGGGGGGGGCTTTTTTGGTGAGCAGGAATTTTTTTTTATGTCCCATAGTGTGCAAGAAGTTTTTTTTGATACAAAACCCTAGCAGGAATTTTTCATTTAATGAAAATAAACCAATAAAAGATATGCAAAGCATTCATTTGCACCTATTCCTAGGACTAGTTTATACTGTATCTGATAGTACTTCATGTCAACACACAAGATGTAACATCACAGTGCAAACAAGAACAGCTTCGTGGGCAAAAAAACACCTGTCCTCTATGTGACACATAAATTAATATAACTCCAAGAGTGTTACGTGTCTTACACTTGAAATTCTATAAAAATGTGCCAGAAGTTCTTTTAAGAAAAACAATATGAAAGCTATCTGGATAGTATTAAAAAAACCCTTATTTTTATTGTTCTGTTCCATCAGGCAGAAGACATAGAATCAAGGAAGGAATTCAAATTTTATGATCATTCAGTAGTTTACATTTTGAAAGATAATTTTATACTGCCAGTGACAGCTGTGTGTTATTAGTTCTGTTTTTTAACCATGAATAAACTATAATTAATTTTTCAAATGGCAAAATTTGGTTAGTAATTACTGGTCACTGGATCTCATAACATAAACTATATTTATATGCTGCATAATTATACAAACTTTATTTATTAACAAGTGCCAATGGCATTAAGCCCTACAGTTAATTGAGGATGTCCATTACATGGATAATTTTAAAAAATTAGTAATAATAACGCATAAAGATTTTTTTGAAATGATTATCTAAAACTTAATTATATAAAAACAGAAAATTTTAGAAAAATTGCAAAGAACCATAAGATGATTCCACTGCTCTGGAAATTCTTATTCCAGAATAATTATATTATTCAAAATGTTTTTTCAAAATGAAAGCACATTAAGCTTTATGGTTAACAGTGTAATTCTGATTTCCTTAGTACTTAATCAATAATTAATAATATTATTTATTATTAGACATGCAACTCCTGCTAAACACAGATTTTCTCTTACTGGTAACATTTAGTCATCTTACCATATATTGGTGTTCTTAATTTTCTTCAAACTTGTTCTATTACTAGTGATAATAAATTGGGTAAAGTTTACAATTATTGTGTTATACCTTCTGCACTTCACTGAACTGAGGGCTCCCTCCACCTGCCTTGCAACAGGCTTTCATGAATTCTTCTTCGCTGATGCCAACATCTTTTAAGAAACTAGCTAATAGAGTCTCTACCTGTAAACGTTTAATGAAATAAAAAATATTAGTAAACTATACAGTGTAACTCAAGATCTTTAATATAAACAAACAAACTGTCTTGTAATTTTTTCTGATGTTATTTACAAAACAATATAACTTTTACATGATGGTAAACTACTGAATGCATATAAATATAGTTATGTATGTTCACATTAATTTCATAATCAGTAACTGTATTTTGAACTTGAATTAGTAAGACCAGACCTAGCATATTTATATTAACTTAATACAAACAATGTGAGCATATATCTCAAACTAAAAGGTTTTATAGAATTGAAAATGGAGTCTAAGATATGCTATGAAAAAGTTAATTTGAAAGCGTTGTATGTGTATTGTAATTTAGACAATAGAAAATTATCAGACACCGCCTTTCTTTCTCTCAAATAAACCAAATTCATCTAATCACTAATGAATCTGCAGCTGCTTTTCCATTATCTGCGAAGTCTAAATTAAAATACAACGTAACATTAATAAAATATACTTCCTGTAAATCAGAAAACCTGATAGTTAAATGCTGTTTTCAGATTAAACTTAGTCGATCTACATGTACAGTAATTTCACTGCCTCGATGAATATTCAAACAAAATATCTTTTTATAAATATACCTCAGAAATGACTTTATTCTTGTATGTTAGGTATAATTACACTTTTTACACTACTGCTCAGTGTCAGATCTATGCGTCAGTTGTTGACAGTACGATGGAAAACGTGGAGGCTGTGAAAAAACATTTTTGGTTCGTAGACCAACAACAGATTCATACCATTTTCTTGTACTGCTTGTGGATTTCTTGATGATTTGTGCTCACTGCTTCTTCATCAGGATCAAAAACTAAACGATAATCATGAAAAAAAATATTTACAAGTTAAGTTTAAAGATAGAAATCGAAACTATAGTTGTATTTACTGTTCATTAAGTCCAAGTTCAAGGATATCGAGTCAATAGAAAGTCATTATATATCTTACCCAAAGAATTTTGCTCTATATATGTCATAACGGGCACATTCCAAATTGGCGAAGTTAAAAAACCAACAATAGCATCGAAGAAGAACTCTGTGTCTGCCATTTTGTCAAGAGTCTGTATCATTTCAATTATCAGCGCCCGCAGTCCCTGGTAACCGAAAGCAAAAACTTTCACGGGAGGGGTAAGAAAATAAAACATGACCACCATGGCAACAAACCCAAGATGGCGGTGTAAATGCAAAGACGAAAGAAGAGTCGAACAAAACTGGTCGTAGATAGTGATGCTAAGTCTTTCCTCATACTGTTAAATTATGCTCTCAAGAACATCACAAAGAACAGAAATTTCAAGTGTGGTAAACAGTGCTGTGGAAAATCTGCAAGATCTTGGTAAGACGGATTTTTTAGAACAAAAAACTTAGTCACATTAACTCATATTCGTATACGCCATACGGTGTTAAAGTGCAGTGATTAGATGACCATACTCCATAGGTCTATCACTTTATGCAGTTGATGCAGCTAAAATTCTTTAATAGCGTTTCAAAATCTTACAAAACTTAAGCTACCTGGATTTTAATTTCAGGGCTACGTTTTAAAACTAATCGATATGGAAGTGAGGCTGCCAATACAGCATGCATCGAGGGGATAGTTGAAGCTCTCAAGGAATTGGTAGGTTATCTGGGTTTGTTAATTACAGTCCAGTGGTTATGAAAATTCGATTTCAAGTAATTTGATTGGTTCGGTGATCTCCGGTTATCAGCTCATATTCTAGTGATTGATTATATATATGGAAGACGCACGGTTGTGAGGCTGTCATGTGACATTTGATTTAACGGAAACGGAAGTTGTTTTTGAGTCGGCTGCTTCTTCAGACACAAAATTTGTTTTCAAATAAATACTTGCTGGTGAAAAAAAAATTGTTGTTGTATTTAATAGAACTGTATTTTTAAAATTACTTTAGTTACTTGACCTTCTGAATATTAGCTGATTATAACAGATTTGCACTCCGCAGTGTAGTCTCGTAGAATAACTACTGTTAAATATCCTGGGGCAAACATGATGATTTTATCCCACCTAAGTCTGTAAAACCATACACAGTTTTCACAGACATATTTTTGAACCATATTATTCATAATATATGCTCCGATAATATTTTGCCAAGGTCATGACTGTATAAACAAGCAAAAATTTAGCAATGTATAATAGTCTGAAACTGGACTTTCAGTTTTATTAAAAGTTTGATCTGAAAAATGGTGTTCAAAGAAAGTTCACTTGATAATTCAGGTCTCAGTTTAGACCTTTTAGGGTTAGAGTTTGATGGTTTTGGGGTCACACTAATATTATTTTGCAAATGAATAATAAAAAGCTACACAGTCATGCAGTGTTAAATTTTAAAAAAATGTGAAAGTGCACATAGTCATGTTACCTGTGAGAATGAAGGTGGTGTTTTTGGCAAGCATATGTGTTATTGCAGTTGTCATATAGTTTGTACATTTGCTATATACATTAAATATAACATGCTTGTTTTACTGTAGGATGCAGAACGAATTAGATTGCATGAGTTACTGGAAACAGAAACAATAAAAGCAAGTGTACTTCGTTACAAGCTTCAGTATTTTCCAGGAGACATATCTTCTGAGATTCAAGGTACTTTTTGCCGGTTACAGTTGGTTTATTGTTGAAAGCTTGTACTGAGTTAAATGCAATACTAACAGGTTAACTACTGAATTTCTGGACATTCTTGGGTGTTTTGAGAACATGATACAGGGAACCCTGCAGGTTTAATGATCTTCAGTATAACAATATTCCTGGATTATCAACCGACAATCTTTTGCTGGCTCAATAAAAGTTACAGGTAAATGTATGGAGTTAAACAATATAATTTTACTGCTCCCTTTGCATATCACTAAACTGGGATTCCATTGTATTAAATTGTATTTATAATGCTTAGTACATGTACATTGCCCACCAGTTAATTATGTTTGCTACCACTACTATTAAATTGAATTATATATATATATATCTTTGCCGTCAACAAGAAAGGGGTCTAATGTAAAAAATTTAGGTATCTGATAAACAACAACAGTTTTTCTTTCGATTGCTC
>JAOBRG010001464.1:0-10000 GCA_027574985.1 Umimayanthus nakama | reverse complement strand
CACAAGCCTGGCTACGCGCCTGATGTCGTAATAAATACGCGGATACGGTAGATTAGAACTCAGTCCCTTTATCTAGAAACATGTCCGGTCTTTCTAAAGTATTACTGAAGTACACTCCAAAAAACCCAATTATGTAAACCCAAAATGAGAGCCCAAATTGATCTTTCTTAAAGAGGTAAAGCCAATTTCGAGTTAAAATTTAACCCTGGGTCAGCGCTAACCCACTTTCGAACAACTGGGTCCAGTTGTCAAAGAAACGAACAAGAAAACTTTAAAAGTTAAAGGAGAACAGAGGGGAAAACGTTAACCTTAGCTTTCATAATACCGAGTTATTGGGGTTTTGAGCTATATCGGTTTTGAAAAAAGGCCAAAAGTTCTTGATTAAAGTGCTTTTATGCTTACTCATGTTTTGTTGTAGAGTATTTAACAACAATAGAGTATCCAGGATTTAATAAAAACAACGATACAAAATAAAATCATTTAAAAAAAACACGATCGACCGACCGATTATTTATCAAAAATATTTTGTAATAAAAATCTGACGTTTAGCAGCCGTCCTTTTGTTGTCGATAGCTTCTCAAAGCCGGACTTGAAGTCAGTAAACTAACTGTAGAAATTCGACTTTAAAAAATCACTTCGAGTTCGATTTAGAGAAACTCGAGTTATCGAGGGTTCAGTTATCGAAGGGTCTGGGAACGAGGTCGCAAACGCGCCTGCAGTCCTTGCAGCCGCAAAACCGCGGCAAAAACAAAATGGCGGAGTTCCTTCGTTGAACTGAGAAAACAAACGAGCGATTGAGCATGTCTCCATGTGAGTATTCAATTGTGTTTAATGTATACTGCTTCCGTATCCGTTTTTCAGTTAAATTGCGCAACGTATTCAGGGAGTCGATTGAATTGAATGAAATCTGAACCGTCAGTAAGTTCAATGTTGACTTGATTATATTTATATTTGATACGAATTTTTTATCACGTCAAGATTGAACTGACTGACCGTTTAATTAAGAAAACGTTTTAATCAAGACCAACTGTAGTTAGCGTTTGCATAAAAAAATCTACAAGACAGGAGGTGAACAACCCGAAAAGCTGCGAAGCTTGTAAGATCATTCACACTTTTATTGATCAAACATCTGCTGTAATTTAAAACGAAGCGGTTTGTTTTAGTTTATTAGCGGCAGATTTCAGTTTGATTGTAGCTCTCCATTATGAAAAGTTACCAACCTTAGACATGGTTTTGACCATCCACGCGTACGGAAACATTTGAGTTGTTGATGTCTTTGCTGTACTTAGATTGTATGCCAAATCCAATTTCTTGTTTTTCTTTGGCTAGATTTCGGAATACCCCCCACTCGAGTTAACTTAAGTTAATTTATTACTGCGCAGTCCTCGCTGTACTAAAAATTTTGCACAGTAGAATCCAGAACAATTTTTTTTGGGGGGGGGGGTGGGTCTGCAATTGCTCCTTTTCAGTTAAACATGTAGTATATTGTTAGTTCACAGCATAAATGGATTCTGGTAGATTTTAATTTTTTTAGTTTTTGAAACTTCTTTGATGTCATGGTGATACTTCATACATCCCTATCTAAAGGTTTCTGCAACTCATTGTGGAATGAGCTAAAAATGGAGTCACCAGATGCAATGCATAGATTTAAACTAAAACACTTGACAAGGAGGTACATGTATTCCAAATTGTGATGGCCAGTTGGAATGACGAAAAAGATGTCACAACTGATGATGACATCACTGAGGATGAACCAAGCTGTGGAGAGAGTGAACAGTGGACTTGTCAGGACAGGTACACAAAAAGGTTGCTCAATAGCTAGTGACAAGGAAGGTTATGATACTTGCATAAATTGTATATTTTTCTGGTGACCTAGATCAGTTAAAATTGCTAATAGATTAGGTATTGTTTTGGTGTTATTTTTGTCAAAACACAGCTAATTTTTGTCCAGTTTGTAAGTCAGTGTTCTAGCTAGGCTAAAACGACAGGGCATAGCGCCCTGTCATTTTAGCTGTGGAGAGAGTGAACAGTGGACTTGTCAGGACAGGTACAAAAAGGGTGCTCAATAACTAGTGACATGGAAGGTTATGATAGTTGCATATTGTATATTTTTCTGATGTCCTAGATCAGTTAAAATTGCTAATAGATTAAGTATTGTTTTGGTGTTATTTTTGTCAAAACACGGCTAATTTTTGTCCAGTTTGTAAATCAGTGTTCTAGCTAGGCCAAAACAACAGGGCATAGTGCCCTGTCATTTTACTGTGCGCCCTGTCGTTTTCCTCCAGTGCCCTGTTGTTTTTTGTGATCCTGTACATTGTCTTAATGAAGATTTGAGGTACAAAAACCCAATGTTTTGAGGTTTCCATGAGGGCACCCTGTCATTTTCTAAAGCTGGCTAGAACACTGGCAACTACTACCTGAAGCTCGTTTTACTTGTGATTGAGCTGCACAATTAAGTAAAATGTTTTTTATGCACATGGTGTTCATCAATTGTATTTGTAGTCTTTGGCTTGGAATTGAGTTTTCTTGAAGTTACATATTACATGTACATGTGCATAAGTATGCCTTGGCACTTTTCAATAAGCTTCATGTGCACATTATCTTTGAAAAACTCTGCAAATCTTGAAACTCCTTGCTGTAAAAATGCTGCACATTTACCCTGACTCAAGGGAAGATACCTTACCAAATTGAAACACCTGCCATTTACCAATATCTCGCACAACACCATGTGTATAGTACCATCAGATGTGGTTGAAATTGTTGCTGAGTTCAACTAAAACACAATCTCATTTTCTCAGGTTGCAGAATCAACAACTTGGCAGTACACCAAAGAAACTGGAAGATATAGAAGAGGAGAGAAGCGGTGGGTCATCAACCTTAAAAAAATTATATATCATCTTCTAAAGTGTTTCAAGATATACAGTATTTGTTTCAAGTGAATATGAATTTTTAAAAAATAATATTATTCAGCAAGCCTGCACATGTATTACTTAAATACAATATATGCAAATCGTTATTAAAAAACAAAAAGAAATTTAGTCGAAACACTAGTAAAAACTGTGATGGGTTGACTAGTAAACTCCTTGAAAAACTAGTACTGGTTGTCTTAGTAGTATAAAATATTAGCATAACCAGACATTAATACTTTTCAAGTTCTTGGCAGTACAACAAACGCATTTCCATGATTCTAAAATCCTCTGTGCAAATGCCACTCAATCAAAGTAGCGTGTGGTGGCTGCGCTGGAAGCAAAGTGGTATCAAGTAAGTGTGGACAAAGGTCAACTTTATTCAGATTATTGTGAGTGTCATCGAGTGTTAATGCAAAATTGCACCAAGTTCTGTCACAAAATGCTGATTTCAGTCCAAAAGTAAACAGCAATAGACTCCTGAAAATGTTTTTAAGTTCTATTCAAGCTAAAAATAAAAGCAATTGTGGTATTTCCTCAAATAAATGCTGCATATTAAATTTTTCATGATTTGAGTGCAGCATTTATTTTGGGGCAGCTTTTAACTGAGGGCGAGTTCTATTTAGCATTCTATTTATTTTTTTGAACAATGAATTGTAACTTTGCTTTAAAAGTAGAAAAAAGATAAAGTTCTTTGTCTGCACTGGCTATTCTGACCAAACTTTAAAGTTATAAAACTACTATTTGTTGCACTTGTAAACACTTAATAAGAATTCAGATAAGTTTGCCATATCCACGATGCAGGGTTTGTTTGAGGGTGGCACTTTTTCATGTTTTCACTCTCTGGTGCAGCGTTTATTCAGAGGCAGTGATTATTTAAGGATGACATTTATTCAAGGAAATGTGGTACTTGATCAATCCTTATATGGAGTTGTTTACAACTTTAATGATCCAGGGGTCAAGGAAAACCACTAAAATGCGCGTTTATAGCTTCATTTGCCCAAGTGTTGAGATTTTGATTGTTCTTTAATACATGTACACATGCTTTTTGCTGTATTTTTTGTCTAAAAGTAAATTCATGTAAAAATAATATAATAATATTTTCCTGTAAATAAACATAAATACTACTGTTCTAACAACAGGATGTTGGGTATCCATAAGAACAAAAAGAAAACCAAAAGAATAAGTCAGGGTATTGCTCTTATTGAATGTTTAAGAAAAAAACTGACCCTGTCGAGTAAAAGAGCAGGCGGACTAGTAAATCTGAGTGTTTAGGTAGTCTTGTTGTCTATTAAAAAAAAAGTTCTATCCCTGCAAGTGCTGCTGACATTTGACCAAACTTGTTTTTGATTGTCAAAACTTTAATTTTTGGAAGAGTTGATTCCCTGCCAGCAGAGGTCTCTCACGCCAGCTCATTTTTGTCTTTTTTTCTCGCTCACCACAAGGGACTCATGCTAGCAGGGAACTCAAGACAAAAAAAGGCATAAATCAAGTAAACTTTTTTTAAAATAAATAAGACTTTTTTATTTCATGTTTTTGAGTTCACAGTATGGAAAATACTTAAGATATTTATGAATAATATTTTTCAAGCACTCAAAAATAAATAAACTAAAATAAGCCATTACAAATATATGTCACACAGTTTTAAATTTTGAAGGATGTCACACAGTTTTAAATTTTAAATTACAGATACTGTAACATATTAGTCATTACAGTGAACATACCGTATACATGTATGAAATCAGATGTGTCACAAGTGTATGGAAGATGCATATTATCTCCTCAAACTTTATGAAGCAATTAATACCTTACTTCATTGCCTTTGCAAACTTAAATAGTAGCTTAGAGCACTCCCAATTACTATTGCTATCTTCTGGTTATCTTTATTATTGTATGGGTGAAATATAAGTTTGGTACACTACCAATTATCATCACTTTAGCAGCAGTGTTGTTAATAGTTCTAAAACTGTTTTTCAGTATGGTGTGTTGGGGAGAATTGTGAGGCTCTGTTTGCTGATGATGGAGAGTACTATGAGGTTGTTATCAACAGTATATGCAATGATGACAAGGAAGTTGTGGTGACATTTATTGGGTAGGTGGAAAGCGCTACCATCTTTGGTAGTCGTGGAGCCTTGTTCAGTAACTGTGCTCACATGGTAGGTGGCTCCTCCTAAAATGGTCTACAATTGGTATAGGATTTAATGGAGCCGAAGCCAATTGTAGAACTGCACACGTTTTAGGTATCCTACTGATGAACAGTTACTGATTTGCATTTTATTTCAGAAACATCATAGCAGTCTGTACAGTTTCAATTTGCATGTGCATGATTGTTGTAAACTAAATTTGCAATTCTCTTGTTTTAAAAATTGAGGACTCGAATCTCTTGCACTTTAAACTTCTGCATAGCCTCCCAATTTGTTACAATTCTATAAAAATAATATAAAAATGTTATTTCCAATTGTAAATACACCTGGGTCACAATCATTGTTTTTGCAACTCAGTTAAACTATCTCTGTCAGTCTTTTACCTTCCGTCAGCAGTTGAATGGATATCTAAGTATTCTGTAAGCCAACGGTCCTTTCTTTACACTTGGCTTGCTTTCAGAAAAATCAGCAAAATTCGGTTCAAAGATAATACATTTGTATATCAGGGATGTAGCTAGCATTTGACAGGGAGTGCAAATGTCCCCCTAATTATTGGACTGGAAGAAGAGCATTTTTTTCGGTACAATGCAGAGATACATGTATGCAAGATCAAAGCCAGCGTCAGGCAGGGAGGTCAAATGCCCCTTGCCCCTAAATTTTCAGCCGAGTCTAGCTCTGGCAATAGGCAAATCTTTTGTGACGTCATTGTTTACATTCTGCTTCATTAGCATACACTTTCAGTTAGAAAAAGAAACAAGATAAAATAAAAGTGAATATAACATTTACTAAAGCTAGTCGAGGAAAATACTGGACTAAAATTTAGGTTCTGTACATGCAATTTTAAAAAAGATATCGAAGTTTATAAAAAGTCGAAACAGCTGGGTGGCAGAATCCTTTATAAGCCATATTTTCTTTGTAAAATTTCCAGGTTTCAAGCAGGCATCACAAGAAAACCATTTAACATATTAGCTTCATATTTTTAGACAACGCTTATTTTGTGAAGTTCTTTCAATATTCAAAACCAGCGATTTTGTAGCTCGAGTAAAAACAAGGGTATATAGTGTATGCTAATGACGTAAAAAATGTAAACAAAGATTCGCCTATGTATGTACCATTTTCATTACAGTATGAATATCTTGATTCTGCAGCAAGTTGTAATCTGGCAGTTGTGTGACATTTTATAAATGATACGTTGATCTTTGTACAGGTATGAATCAGATGGTAGTGCAACGATTCCAATGGGAAATTTGAGAAAGGTTAAATCTGAAAGAAAGACCACAGGTAACGCACCGCTTGGTTAGAAGAACAATATGGTGTTGACATGTTTGGCTTTCCTGTATGATCAAAGCTTTACAGTACCTCTGGGCCAGATTTTGCATTGTACTTTTACTAAAGCTGTGTCTGTCTTGCAGCCAGTTCAGTTGATTTGGGTGAAGCATCTAGTTGGAGAGAAAGTCTTTTTTGTCCTCTCAGTGGGACGGAAGCAGAAGAGGAAATGAGGTATAGAGAATAGACTTTTTCTGTGAGTAGTTTAATGGATTTGTCACAATAAAAACTGAGTCCATTGATTACATTTACCTTAATGTGCCTGTTGGTTTGTTTTAAAGAACGAACATATCCAAACGTACATACAATCCTTACAAAGAAAACTCCCCCCCTGCATTCTTATCAAGTACTTGTAGGTAAAAACTATATAAGACATACCTTGTACAAAAAATTACAGACACATTGAAAGGTCTTACAGTACCGGCCAGCTGTAGACTTGCGTTTACCCGAGGGATCGTCCCGCTTCCCGCGGGTCTGACCCAAAGCCCTTGGCACACAGGATTTATATCCAGGAATTCGATCCCACTGAAGTCGTTCGTCGCTAATCCGAGAGATAAAATCGACGGTGCGTTCATTTGTCCTTCAAGTTCACTGTAAGAACTTGGAAATTACACATTTGTTGCTCTGAAAAGTGGCAAAGGAGTTCTAAGCATGTTATTTTTGTGCGACATTTGCAGCGTTGAGTACTTACAACTTCTGTATATAGATAACGCACAAAAAACACTCATCCATCGAAAGAAAACCATTCGCTTTTTGTGATTTAGTTTGTTGAACAAGGAAACATTTGTTTGAAAAACATTCTTATTATGCTGATCTAATAATATCTGTGTTAGTTTAATTAGGGAAATGAGTCTAGTTTTAAACAAACGCAAGTGTTCTTTGAAGCGTGTCTTTGAACACATTTATTGTATTTCAGTTTTGTTGGATGACTACACAACTGGTGTTTGTTACTGTATACCACTGAGAAACTCAGAACCAACTCCTTTTTAAACACAAAGGCTTTTATTAGTACAGTTTTCCTCAGAAATTTGTCCCGTGGACCCAAACACACTACCAGGCTAAATTTCGGTACTGTACACGTTTTTTTGTTATCTTTTTCACAGGCAAAAATATGGTGTATTGGAGTTTTATGATGGTGACCGAATAAATGAAATTCCGAAAGGTAACGAACAATGTTTGCTGTTTGTTTTAACAACCTGATGCTTTTATTTGTTGAACTAAAAAAGGTGCGCGTTTATGATTTCATAAAGGACACGGCTTGTAAAGGCCTTGGTCTTAGTTGGGTTCGCACATGGAATTGTATGAGACATTACAGCCAAGAAAAAATATCAACCGGGGTCTCAAATCCGCCCAACAGAACAAAGGTGGGTCTCGCAAAATCGGATTGCTATATTTAGTTTATTTTTTAGAAAACAACAAAGGGTTTGGATTTTGAGTTTCGCGAGTTACCATTCTCTGATCCATTTGCTGATTATCTGAGTATTACTGAAATTTGTGTAGTTTGGTAATATCCATCATTTTGTAGAACACTGAGAGAAGGTTAATTTAGTTATACATAATTTATCAAAGAAACCTACCGTGGTTAGCTGCTTAACTTATTTTAGTGAATATACTGCTAGTACAGTACAGTACGTCACGTTGCTTCACGTTACGTTATGTCGCATAACATTACGTCACATTTTGCACGTTTCATTAGCGTATTACCGTAAATTTCATACATTAAGTGATGTCACATTACGTACATTATAAACAGTAAATTTTCATAAATTTTGTTACATTACGACATTACCTGAAAAGCATGATGTTAAGTTGCATTATATCACAGTCTTACCATATTTGAAGCGTTACCTTGTGTTAAGTGCTTCACACATTTCGTTACAAGTTACACAATCTTACATTTGCAAATCGCATTTAAGGGCACTACACTTTGTAATAGGTTGGCCAGATCTCAATACGTAGATGTATTTTTAAGGAAATGAGATCGGAAAAGTGAATCCGATCCTGAAACTGATTTGTGTTAACCCAGCTGATATTTATTTAATACTTTGGATATCTTGTTCTGACTGGTTATGTAAATATGTTATCACAGTGTGTAAACATCCCTTTTTAAAACATTTGGTGTGTAAGTCTTTCATAAGGTTAAATTATGTATTAAAGTGTTAATGGAGAACAAGCAGGGAATCCCAGTTCTGCATTAATTTTGTGTAAATCGAGAGTCGATCGAGGAAGATGACAACCAAGTCATACATTAGTTCTAACCCAGTCCCTAGTTGACAGACACCTGTTTGCCGCGATCATTTCAAACGTGTTCGTGTCATCCTCAGACGATCTATCTGAACCCGGAGGAAAGAGCTCATTCAGAAAACAGAAAGGTGAAAGATAACGGTGTTGTTTTCATTATAACTTAGGAGCTGTAATAAATATCCAAGAGTCATCTGCTTTATTTATTCTTGTCTAGGACAATGCGTAGTTCTTCTTAGTGTTTGGAAGACGAGCGACGCCCTACTGGCATCGAACAGAGAAAGAGTGTGAAACTCAAACTAAAGGATCGCCCCACTGCCCATAAACTATTAATTCAAGTAAAATATCAAGTTTTAGACACAAAAACGTTACAGTGTTTTAAAGTGTATTTCGAACAGCCACTGACAACAGAGGAAGCATTTATCAAATTTAGTAATTAAGAGCAGCTTTCTAGTGCAATGGTAATCGAATGCGAACGATCTAACTTTTTTTTTGACTTTTCGTCTACATACTTTTATTTTTCTCTTTTACGTTATCTTCTTTGTGCTAGTCATTTTGCCATCTATTGTGCTCCAGTCCATAAAGCAACAGGTTTTACCACGGGGTTTATGGTGATACTTTATTGGTGTTTAATTATCAATCACGTATTTTTTTAGGAATCAGATCATTTTGGCTGAAGCTCGCCATGTTCTATATGCATTCATAAATTGCCTTTTGAAAATCTAGACAAACCTGAGCCATGCATGGCATTCTCATAAAGAAAAAAGCGTGTATCAAAATACATATGGTGACAGTTCTCTAGCTCTAACCGTGGCCGACTCGTGTTTGTTTTATTACACTCGTTCGTTTCCTTGTGCATTTTGCCAGTAAAATATAGGACTTATTAGAAAAGAAAACCTTACATAACTTCTTGGAGATACGAATCATTGTGTTCGCTTTTGGCCTTTTTGATCGGTTTTTCAATACCTGAAGAATAGTCTCTCTGTTCCTAAAATATGACAAAATTAATGTCCCAGGAAAGTTATCAGTGACTGTGAAGTCAGCTGCACCGTCACGTAAGAAAAACAGGGAGACCGAGACTAGCAAGAACAGAGAACGAGGAGTGGATCGTAAGTCGACGGATGATCTTGACTTGAGGAGTTCCACTGCTACGAGACAACCGACAACAGACATTGAAGAGCAAGACGTTGAGGATCTAGATATTGCTGACATGATGGCAGACGGTTCGTGTTTAAGTGCTAAGTATTTCTGTTGTAGCATTTTGCTGTTTAACGCAATGGTTCTCTGAGGCCCCGTCCACACGGACACGATATTTTTGAATCCGCAACTTTTTCTTTCCGTATTCAAAAAAATCTCCGTCCACACGTAGCGTATTCAAATCGA
>JAOBRG010001463.1:3764-24358 GCA_027574985.1 Umimayanthus nakama | reverse complement strand
GTCGCTTCTTGTAGCATCCTTCCATTTTCTGAGCTCTTCCTCAAGTTCATCGTTCTTACGTCTAAGACTGTAACTCTCTCGGTGACTCTGCCTCAGTTCGTTGAGCTCCTCCTCAATTTGCTTCTTCTCGACGGAATAGTTTTCTCTGTCTTGGTAGTAAATTCTTATTTCTTCTTCGAGACGTGAATACCTTTCTCGTAGTTTTTCTAATTCGTTCTGCATTTTGTTCTTTTCTGTCGATTCGTGATTAAATCTGTCTTCAAGCTGCTTTTTCTCGCGGGAATATCTTTCTCTATCATCGTAGTAGATTCGAATTTCCTTCTCAATTTGAGTGTATCTCTCTCTGATAACAATGAGCTCTCGGTATATTTCTTCTTTTTCTTTAATGATGACTTCCTTTTCTTTTTCAATAACGTGAAAGGTGTTTTCACTTGACGACTTAACTTTGCTAAGCTCCTGTTTCAATCTCCTTATTTCCTCTTCTAATTCCTCTTTCCTCTTCAGTTCATTTTCAAGCTGTCGCACTTTCTTCTTGTAGTCTTCAAGCTCTCTCTCCTTCTTTTGATTCTCGTAAGAGTCTGAATCTTTCTGTGTTATGTAGACCCTGAGCTCCCTTTCTACTTTTGTATACTTTTCCTTGATCACTATTAATTCGTGGTAAATTTCTTCCTTCTCTTTGATCAAAATGACCTTTTCTTTCTCCAGCGATTGAATATCTCGATCTTGTTTGGAAAATTCAGATTTAAACCTTTCGATTTCGCGGTTAGCATTCCGCAACTCGTCAGTTGCAGTTTTGTTATCAGATCTAATTCTGCGAAGTTCTTCGTCTCGTTGTTTCTTTTCTTTTTCAAATGAGTCGCGCCCGTACTTGGTTGCAGAGATTTCTCGATTTAACTTTTCAACTTCAAGCTTAACGTTTCGTAATTCTTCTTTTAGGTTGAAGTTTTCTTCCTCAACTACATCTTTTTCTTGCTTGTTCTGTGCATTTTCGAATTTGCTTCGACTTAGTTTTTGTTTTAAATCGTCGATGTCATTTATAAGTTGCTCCAGTTCTTCCTCCTGTCGTTTTCTTTCTCTTCTTGATTCAACCTTCAGTTGATCTTTCTCCTTTTCCCAATCTCTGTATTCTTTATCATTTTTGTAGAGCTGCTCTCGTGCTTCCTCCAATTCGTCTCGCAGCCTGTCCATCTCAGAGTTATACTTAGAGTTTAAGCTATCAAGCTGTTTGCTAAGTCGCCTGTTTTGATTGCTTTCTTCTTCAAGCTTCAATGTTAGTCGTTGAACCTCATCCTGCTCCATCTTACAAGATGATGCTGCATTCTCCAACTCCTTTCTCACTTGGTTTATTATATAGTTTGAATCTTTCAGTTCTTGTTCTAGGGAAGAAACATTCCTTTGTGCAAGTGCCAGCTCCTTTTGAGCTCTATCGTCATTTTCATGCCCTCTGCGACACTTGTTTTCCATTTCTGTGAGCTTGCGGTTCATCTCAATAATCTCGCGTTGTAACTCCTCCGATTTTTTGTGGGCATCGTGATAGCCACTCTCCACCCCAGTAAGACGACCACGAAGGGTCGCAGCTTCGTTCTCCAGCATCTCCTTCTCCTGCTGGCTAGACTGAAGCAAAAAGTTCAACTCAGAATTTTTTCGGTGTGCGTCCATAAGCTCTCTATGTGAATTAACTTCTGCATTTTCACAGGCACTGTGAAGATCCTCTAGATTTGCTAATTTTTCTTGACTCAACTCGAGGTCACGCTTTACTTTTCGTATTTCCAGCTCGAGCAGTTCGTCGTCTCTAGTGTTGCTTTTTAACTTATGTCCATCAAGTTCTTGGTTGACTGCTTCGTTCATCTTTTTATATCTTTGCAAATCTTGTTCAGTCTCAGCAATCTTTCTCCTCAGGTATTCCAATTCTTGCTGCAATTTTCCATTGTTTTCTTCTCTCAAATAATTTGTGTCTTTGAGCTGGCAAACCAGATTATGAGCATCGATGGCGTCGTTTCTTAATTTATGGTTCTCTTCTTCACTTCTCTTTATGTCTTTTTCTAGCTTTTGAATGATGTCACGAAGGCGTGTCATCTCCATTTCAAAATCATCTCTAGACTTGTCAGTTTCTTTGCTTATGAGATCTTCTCTTTCCAGGTCTCGTTTGAAAGCTTCCATCTTATTTTCAGTATTATGTACTTGCTTCTGCATTTCCAAAACGGCTGCTTCTTTTTCCGCGAGCTCCCGAATCAAGTCTTGGCATTTTCTCTCGCTCTCAAGGAGTTTATGATTGGCGATGTTGGCTTCATCTCTCTCGGTATCTCTCCTCTTCTTCAAGTCATCTAACCGAGTGTCCACATAACGCCTTTCACGTAAAGCACGCTCTAGCTCTGCTTGTAATCTTGTAATTTGTTGCTTCAACGCCAAATCGCTATGGTCCTCGTAACCATAAGTCCCCTGGGTGCTCTCTACATCTGACACATGACGCTTGATACTGGTTAGTTCATCTTCAAGCTCGGTGATTCTTTCTTTGTTTCGGACACAAGAAGTTTCAAGCTCATTAACTTTCTTTTGCGCCTCAACCACTTCATCTTTTAGGTCAGCGGTTTTCTGTTCTTCAGCTGCGCACTCAGCCTGTGCTTTGGCTAACCGTTCACGTGCAGACTGGAGGTCAAGCTCCAGTGCTGACGCTTTCTTGTAATTGCTAAGATTATCTTGTTCAAGCTCAGCTTCCCTCTCTTGACATCTTTCATAAGCACTCTGTAAAGAAGAAAGCCGCTTTTGTACAGCATTAACCTCTTTCTGGAGATCTCCCCTTTGGCTTTGAGTGAGCTTGTAATCTGCGTCTAGCTGCGCTAGTTTTCTCTGAGACTCGTTCAGCTCGTCTTTGAGCTTAATGGATTCCTGCGAAGCTAGCTGTTGTGCTGATTCGAGGTCACGCAATCTTCTTTTTGAGCTCTCCAGTTCGTGCTTGAGCCGATTGTTCTCAAGTTCCAGATCCCGAGAATTGGACTGTGATTCCCTTAAAGATGCATGAAGGCTGTCTTGTTTCTTCTCTGCTTTCTCTTTTTCTTTTGTTGTTTCGTCCAAAGAAGATTGAAGAGAGGCAAGCTCGCGGTCGAGGGAAGAAAGCTTATGTTGGAGATCATCTCTTTCCCTCCCGAGTTTGTCGATTTCATCGTTATGGTCCTCACCTGGTGAGCTGTTTAACTGCGAACTAAACAATTCCTTTTCTCTCTGCAGGGTCTCGCACATTAGTTTCACTTCTGACAGTGAAATCTCCGTAGTTAAAAGTTCGTTTTTAAGTTTCTCGTTTTCTTCTTTGTTTGAAGCATTTGAAGACTCTAAGTTTGCCAGTTGATTGCGAAGACTTTGAAGTTCCTCTTCTTGGTAATCTCTATCTCTCTGTAACCCATCTCTTTCGGCTACGGTGGTGGTGAAATCTCTTCTAGTTGCTTCTAGTTCATTCTCAAGAACAGACATTTCGCTTTGTAGGCTTTCAATTGTCACCTTAGAAGAAACAAAATACAGGAACATTTACATTTATGAAACATATGTATGTAAAACAGGGCGGCCTTACCCTGCAGCTGTTAGCAACTACGTTTTCACTTCAATATACTGAGCAATGCACACACCCATACACTAATAATAACTAACCGCACGTTGCCGTTGTAAACATTGTTTAAAATATTAGAGAGCTTATGCAACGAGAATGGGGACGTGAACAAGAACGTGACAAAAAAATGGACTAAATCACAAAATACAATCACGGCACGTGGGAATGCAACCACTTGGCCACTTTTCCGCCTTAATTTTGAAGTATTGTGGAGAACATGAACGTAAGAGTACGAAGCGTTTCAATCTTGATGTAGCTTTTAAAATAAAGCTTCTAGTTTTTCATATTCACACACCTTTCGGCAAAACAAAGAAGAAACGCATGAGTTACACAAACAAGAAAAAAGTAAATGGAAAGTTAAAAAAATTCAGCAGCCGTTTTTGTTGACGTCCAGTCCTAGCAGCTTAAGGTCCCTAATAGTCTTTACGAAACAATTTAAAATAAGATTCTGTTTCTGTATGAAAAATGTGGATAATCCATAAGCGTGGGGTTCACTAATTGCAAGCCAGAATTACACTCGTCCAAAAAATGGCTTTTGTGTCCTGAGCAGAACTCGAACCACGCTTCCTTGGTCTCTAGTCAGGCATGCTATCCACTGCACCATCAGGACTCACCATGCTTGCAACACAGCGAGCTAATAAGCTGTTCATGTATGGCCGTGAATTTTCTCCCGTGGGCCAAAATTTTTTCTTCACTCGAGTGTATCGTGTTTTCCAGAAACCGGTTACCCATTGGGTTTCTTCAACAGTTTCTGTTTCTGAATGGATAGTGTGACTGGCAATTATGGATAATCCTAAGCTGTGGATTTCCTTTCATTAATAAGCCAGAATTGATGCTATAATTCAATATACTGTAGAACAACTTATACAATTCAAAATTTAGCTTTCTATACGTTTACAGGTGTAAAGCATTTACGAGTTAATTACCCAACACGGAAAATCACATCCCGATATTCCTACAAACACAAGAAACTCACGTTTTGTCCCTAATCAGCTACCAAGAAAGCTTATCATGACTGTCAATTCTTAAACAGTGTGAATCAAAAACCAACGCTTAAAACAGTTGATGGAAACAAAATTGCAAATTTTTAGATCCCTAGTTTTTACAGGTTAGTTCGGTTGTCTTTGGTGTTCCTTCTTTATCGGTTTCTAAAATTGTTTAAAAGTAAGTAACTTTTCGGGACAGGATTTGACAAGGCGTTGTCCAAAAACTCTTTTTTAAAAGCAGTGTCAATTTTTAAGGGTAAACATTGATTAAAGAGAATTTTTCAAGTCTCATGCTACCACGCACTAATTCTATAACTACAGTTTTTAATATATTCAGAAGCCTTTGCAACACACTTCTCTGTTTTGAGTCTTCAGTAGTGCCTGCCTTTACAAGAACCAACTTCCGACAATAAACCTGGTTTTTAAGTATCGTACAAAAAAGATAAAGTGTGGAGTTACATGGGTCAAGAAAAAAGGGCTCTTAGACGCCCTTGCCCACTTTACACCTGCCATGTAAACAAAGTCGCATTCTGCAGTTTACGGCTTAACACCCCTTTTTTATACCTAATATAATTATGACAACGCTCTACCGAATTACGTTACGTTGAATTTATTCACAAACCTGTTTCTCGATAAGTTCTTTCTTGGAAGCACTGCACTCATGCTTGTAATCAGCCAGCTGCTCTTGGGTTTCAAACAACTCTTTCCTAAGACCACTGATTCTATTTTTAGCCTCCTGTAGCTCTCCTTCTAGCTGGTAACGGTCTCGTTTCTCGTTCTTCAAAGAATTTTCTAAAGAATCCTGTTTGCTCTTTAGAAGACTAAGTTCATGCTCTAGTTCATTCTTGGAAACCTGGATTGATCTATTAGCCATTTCAAAGTCCGCCGTTTTCTTCTTGGCTTCGAGAAGATCTCTTTGTTGTTTATCCTGCCTTTCACGGCTTTCTCCAAGTGCAATCTCAAGCTCTGAGATATGTTCTTCGGCTTTCAAAAGGTCTTCAGATAGGTTTTTGATATGTTCTTCATACGTCCCGCTGTAAGCCTCTAGTCGTGTGATCTTGTTTCCTGCTGCTTTCAGCTCTTGATCCAGACGAGCGTTCTCACTGCTTGAGAATACTAAATCTTTTTGGAGTTCTTTGTCTTTCTCTTGGACAAACTTCAAGGAATTCTTCAAATCCAAGATTTCTTGCTCTAGAGTTCTTGACTCGCTTTGCAGCGATACCCTTTCTTTGTCACAGCGTGAATGTGCGAGTTCCAGGCTGGATAACTTGTCAGTGAGATTAATGATCTCTGCTTGTTTCTCATCGTTTTCCAATTGAGCCAATTCGTTATCGGCTTCCAATTTAGCTATTTTTTCGCAGAGTGAACTTGCATCATGATGAGCTCTGTCTTTTTTGTTAAAAATGTCGTCAAAGGAGCTTTGAAGGTCTTCATAGCTTTGCCGCACCACAATCACTTCACTTTGGAATTTGGACTTTTCATTTTCAGCTCTATCTAGCACTATCCTCATCTCGTTGTTTTCTTGTTTTAGTAAAGCTGCATCACGATTTAGTCGATTGCGTTCTTTGGCAAACAATTCGTTTCGATCTTCTAATTGTGAGAGTTTTTGATTAAGTTCAAGAACTTCAAAGCCTTTTTTCTCTGTATCTCTTTGCAGTGATTGGATTGCAGTCTTATATTCAGCAGCCATATTCTTACTAGCCTGTGCTTCCTTCTGCAGTTTGTCGTTGTCATTCCTATAGCTGTTTAACTTGCGTTCAACTTCGGCATTTTTCATATCTTGGCTATCAAGTTCACGCTGAAGGTCATTGATCTTATCTTGTTGCTGCTCGGTTTTAACCTTTTCTGTTTTCAATTTATCAGTCAACAGTTCCACTTCGCGGTTTAGCGACATCTTTTCAAAGCGCAACGACTCGTTTTCATTTTCTTTGCAAGAAAGCTCGTTTGTTACTGATTCGATTTCAAAGGTCTTTTCAGTAAGCTGTGATTCAAAGAAAGCTAGCTCTTGTTTGTGTCGAGAAGCTTTCAGTTTTACCTCTTTAACTTCTCCTCTAAGACTGGCTAACTTTTTCACGGCCTTCTGCAGTGCGTCTTCTAACTTTCCAGTTTTTCCCTGGTTTTCTAAGATTTCTCTGTGCATGTCTTCGTTCTCCTGCAGAGAAGAATTCAGACGAAGCTCAAGATCCGCATTGTTCTTTGCAGCTTCAAACAACTCGTTCTCCGCCGCATCGCTTCTCTGTCGGTTTGAATCCAGAGCTGACTGCGTAGCAACTAGTTCTTCGCGAAGACTAGATCCATCTTGCTCCAATGATCTGACTTCATTTCTCAAATCCTCAACGATTGCTTCCTTGTTAACAAGATCTTTAGTATGCAAGTTACACGACAACTCTAGTTCTTGGAGTTTTCTCTGCAGTTTTGTAAACTCGCCGTCATTCACGTTTGTCTTTGACAGGATGTCTTCTAGTTTTTGTTCTTTTTGTTCTTTTATGTTTTCTATTTTATGCAGTTGGGATTCCAAGGCAGTGATTTTGTTTTTACCTGAAAAAGATTCAAAACGTAGAGCTTCTAGTTCGGAATGATCTTCGTCACAGCGTCTTTGCAAAGATTCGCATTCTGAACGAGTAGATTGCAGCTCAGCTTCTAGTTGCTTGTTTTGGCCTTGCAAATTACGGTAGTTTTCTTCCAGCTTTGATTGTTCTAAGCTCAGAAGTGTGTTTCTCTGCTGTAAGTCTTTCTCATTTTCTTCACTATCTCGATAGGCTCTTTCTGTGCTAGCTAGTTTTTGGGTTAGGCTTTCAAGCTCCCGTTCACACTGTCTCTCCACATCTTCACTCATTACGAGAGAGTCTTTGACGTCTGCTAGATGTTTCCTTGTTGCATTTAGAGCAGACTCCAGTTCTTTTCTTTTCTCTTGAACTGCGTCAAGGTCTTTCGACTTTTCTTTTAAGTTAGATTTTAATTCTTCTAGCTCTTTTTCTATTAAGAACTTTGCCTCTTTCAGTTGGACAATAGATGCATCTTTTGAATCTATGCTTTTCTTTAATGAATCCATCTTACTACGAAGTAGTGATACCTCATTGTTCAAAGTTTCATTTTCTTTTTTCATCTTTAGTGCATTTTCTTTATTTTCCTCTGCCTTTTCGCCCATTCTCTTGTGGTCGTCCAGCAGATCATCAAATTCTCGTTGGAGCGATGATAATTTGACCTGGTAAGTTTTGTTTTCTTCGCCGAACCGTTTCTTCTCTAGAACTGCTTTTTGTAGCTTGGAGACTGCTTCGGCACAATTTCGGTGTAAAGTTAGGATTTCGCGTTGTAATTTACTGTTCTCCACCTGAAATCGCTCAGCTTCACTTTTGCTTAGAGAGAGGCTTTGCTTTAATCCTTCCAACTGTCCTTCTAGATAGATTTTGTTTGATCTCAACTGGCGAATAACATCTTCTTTATCTTCCAGATCTTTGTTTGCTAACTCAAGAAGGTGCTTTTGCTCGAACAAGAGACTCTCAACGTTCGCCATTTTACTTCTGTTATCATCCAGCAGTTTTCGCAACTCTTTTATCTCACTCTCTGAGTCAACTCTTTCATTGCTTTCTTGCTCATACTTAAACTTCAAGTCGGACAATTTCTTGTTGACCAAGGCAAGGTCTTCCGTTGCATGTTTTCGTTCACTGTTAGCTTGCCCATAAGAATTCTCCAGTTCTTTGAGTTTCTTTCGTTCCATATGAAGTGCACGTTGAGCCTCGTTATATTTTTCCTTGATAGACTTATTTTCCGATTCCAATTCATAGAGCTTACCGTTAGACGCATTCAAACCTTGTTTAAATTTGTCTTCGTTTTGTTTAGACTTCCTGTACAGAGCTTCGTTTTCGCGACACTTGGCCTCCGTAGATTTTATCTGCTTTTCTAAAGCGATCTTCTCTTTCGTAATACTGGCAAACAACGTCTGAAGTTTATCATGATCGCCTTTGAAATGTTTTAATTCACTCTCCAATTCATTTGCTTTCTTCTCAATAGCAAAGCGTTGTGAACTACTGTCCTCCGTTTCATCTTTCAAACTAGAGCGCTCTTCTTCCATTCTCATTTTCTGTTGTTGAAGAGCTTCTATCGACCTATCTTTGTCCATGCAATCTTTTGAAAGCAGTTCGTTCAGCTGCCGTTGTTCGTTCAACTGACTTTTAACACGTCCAACTTCATCCTCGTCCTTCTTTGCTTTCTGTATAAGACTTTCTACTTCTGCTTTTAACCGGTTTCTTTCTCTTTGTAAGTTATGTAGTTTGCCTTCTAAAGTAGAAACCTTGTGCGATTTCACTGCATTTTCTCTTTCAAGTTTGTCGTTTGATTCCATTAGAGCTGCAACTTCGGCATCTGTGCTGCTGATTGTTCTTTCAAGATTCGCGACTTTCTTTTCTAGTTCTCCTTTTTCTGCAACAACTGTATCACGAGAAACCTCAAGGCTCATTACTTCGTGTTTAAGTGACTTAATTTCTTCTTCAAGTTCTTTCATTCTCGAGTAGTGGTTTTCAAGGTTCTTGTCTTTCCTTGAAAGGGTTTGCCTTAAAGATACTGTCAGGTTTTGCTGTTCCTTTAGTTGTCCGGTGAGTTTCATGTTATTTTCTTTTAATTCCATCACATTTTCCCTGAGGTCCCCTAGCTGCTGTTTTAGGTAAGACGTTTGCTGTTGTAAGGTGTTAACATCGTTGTCATGACTACTCATCTTGTTGCTTGCAGCATCTAACTCGTTCTCTAGTGACTGCTTTTCTTCCAAAAGTTTTGAAAGGTCATCGTGCAGCTCGGCATTATTACGCTCTAGATTTTCCACACTATGCTTTAATGCAACCTTCTCTGCAGCAGCCCTATCCAGCTCGATCAAATACTTAGTATTGTTTTCTTCGGCATTTTGTAACTCGGATCGTGCATCTTGCAGCTCGGTCTGCAAACCTTCATAGTCTGCTTGAAGTCCAGATAATTTTTTCTGGCTTGTACTGAGTTCAACCTCTAGTTCAGAAATCTTGTCTTTACACAAATGGATCTCTCGTTCAGCAGAATCTCTTCTTTCTTGGTTCTTACCAGCAGAACTCTCAGCTGTCATCAGAGTCTTCTTGCAAATTTGAAGTTCCTTTTCTAATTGATCTTTCTTCTTTTGGAGTGCTTCATAACGTGGTTTTATCTTATAAAGTTCTTCATTAGCTCCCATTAAACTCTCCTGTAACTTTTTCTTCTCGTCTTCTAGAACACGCAGAGCCTTCTTGACAGACCTAAGTTCTTCTTCGAGGTACTCGTTTTCTGAACTTAAAGTGATTGCTTTTGCTTTGTATTCTTCGAGGTCACCTTCGTGTTGACGTAGGTCATCCTTGTAGCTTTGGCAGGATCTCTGAGAATCTTCAAGTTGTGTTTTAACAATTGTTAACTCGTTTACAACCTTCTTGTTAACATTATCCACTTCGCCGGCTTTGAATTCAAACGTATTTCTTTCGGTATAGGTCTCTTCGATCACGATCTCCAACTTGGAGACTTTTTGTTCCAGTATCAAAACTTGCCTCTGGAAATCAAGCTTTTCGTTTTCACAAGTTTGATAACTGCCTTGAAGTTCAGAAATGCGTTTGTAGAAAGCATGCAGCTCTTCCTCTAACCTAGTCCTCTCATCCTGTGATAATTTATAAGCGGCTTCTACATCCTTCAACCGTTGGTGCTCTCCAAGAAGTTCCTCCTGCATCTCTCGCCTTTCTAATTGTACAAGATCGCCTTGCCCTTGTATCTGCGAAAGTTCTTCACTTACTCGCTCAAATTTTGCTTCAAGTGATAAGATTTTGTTACGCAAACCTGAAACGGTATTGTCTTTGTACTGACAATCTTTTCTCAAGGCTTCCACATTACGTTGTTTTTCTGATAATTCGCTCTGTAGCGTTGCAATTTCGTCTTTAGTTCTTGATAGTTTTGATTTGGCTTCTTCAAGTTGATCGCGAGTTTGCGACTTCTGTCGTTTGGCGCTGTTCAACTGGCCTTCAAGTTTTGAAACACGATGTTTTGCAGACTCGAGCTCTCTACCGAGATCGTCATTTTCTTCCTCGCTTTTTTGAAGCGTGAGCTTCAACTCCGCGATTTTTCTTTCTGCATGCGTCAGTTGTTCTTTCAAGTCTTCTTTCTCTCTCTCACTGATGTCATAAGACAGCTCAATCTCGGACAAACTGCGATGAGCCTCTTCTAGCTGTTCTTCAAGGGTTTCCATCCTCTGAGTTCCTTGATCGTAAGTAGCGTCAAAATGTGCCACCTGTAAAAACAGAAGATGTTGTTGTTACATTTGTATAATATTTCTAACCACGTGAAAAGAAAGTTCATTTCTTAATTACGCCATGTGTTGTTCATTTTGTCAAACAAACTACACAAATTTTGGAAAGTTTCAGGAAATTCTCGGAAAATCTTAGAGAAATCTATGCAAACTTCGGAAACTTTCGGAGGTCCTCGCTAAAGTTTGATACACATTTCATTAATCTTAAAGAACAAATTAAATATCTAAAATATCAAGAATTTTTCAGATACAAGCTCCATGCTTGCAAAAGCCCTGTGTCACTAAGCAAGAAAACTCAAAGCGAAAACGACAAAGAATCGCTTTTACTACAGTCTTGAAACCAAACAAATCATTTGTTTTATGAAAAAAATTATGTCTGAATAGCTTTTGAGAACACTTTTCCGGATTTTTAAGTGCTGTACAAATCCAAAGTTACAAAGTAAAACTAAGAAACTTACTTTATTTCTAAGAAGAAACAGCTCTTCCTCTAACTCGCTAATCACTTTGCGCGCTGAGTTGAGCTGTTGCTCCAAGTCGAGGACTTTCTCTTGAGCTTTTGCATATGCGTTTTCGACCGTTGTAAGTTTAGTTGTAACTGCATACAGTTCACGCTGAATTCTTTCCTTTTCCTGCTTTAACGTATCCGATGTGTTATCCAGTTCGGCGATTCTGTCTTCGGCTGCACGTATTTCCTCCTCCAAGTAATCTTTCTTTTGTCCAAGTAAGTGGCCTTTCATTTGTCGTTCTGCTAATTCCCTTTTGAGTTGTTCAAGTTTTAGCTCAAGCTCTCTCCTCTCTGCTTCAATTTTCTCTATCGCGCTGGTTTTAGACAGAAGTTCTTTACGATAAACATCGCATCGCTTCTGATGGGCAATGAACTCTCTCTGGAGACTAACGTAGTCTTCCTTGCTCTTATGTAGCTCTTCTCTGACTTCCTCCAGTTGATTTCTGAGACATTCTTTTTGTTTCAAAATAGCTTGCATTTGCATTTCAAGTTTTGAGACTTTAAGTTCGTTTGAACGGATTTCCTTCTGGAGATCTCTCTGGTGTTGAGCAATGTCGCCCTCAACTTCATTAGTTTTGCTTCTCGAGTAAGCTGCTTCCTTTACGAGGTCTTCATGTTCTTCTTGCAGGGATCTGTAAAGGTTTTCCACCTCTAGCAATCTTCGTTTGTTGGTACTAAGTTCTTGCTCAAGCTCATCCTTTTCCTCCTGAAAGTGTTGTACAGAGGTAGAATTACTTTGGAGCTCAAGCCTTAAAACCTCCAGCTCACGTTCTGTAGAAATCTTTTCCGATCTCAATTTCTCGATGACATAGTCTTTAGTCTGTGCACCTTTAGAGTGCCACTCAGTTTGTTGTAGTTGTTCCTGAAGCTTGTGCTTCAGTTTTTGAAGTTCGTCTTGGTTTGCTTTTGCGCAATTTTTTGCTTCGTCTAACTGTTGCTGAAGAATGTGTTTTTGCCTCTGTAGGTTCTGAATTTGATTCTCCAGTTTGGAAATCTTTGTTTGGTCAGCAGCCTTGGTAGTCTCAGCTTCACTTTTACCAGTGCGGTACCTCCTTTCCAACTCGGCTAGCTTCCTCTGTGCATCCAGTATCTCCTGTGAAAGCTCTCCCGTGCGCCCCTCAGCTGCTTGGGAAGCGGTTTCTGCACGAGCCTTGTCCTGTTCATAAAGCACGATCTCGTGCTCAAGACGCGTTGTGTTTTCACGATAAACCGAAACCTCCCGCTGAAGTTTGCTTTCGCGGTCGCGGAGTATTTCGTATGCCTTCTCAAGCTCTGATTTCTTCGTTTGAGATGTCATTAACTCTTTTTGAAGATCAATATTTTTCTCTTTCCACGAATCTCTCTCAGCCTCCATTGTTCGCACAAGGTGGTTAACCCTCGAGAGCTCTGCTACTGCGAATTCAAGTTCTTGGCTTCGAACTTGTCTATCTCGTTCAATCAAATTATCAGACTCCTTTGCTAAGTCTTTCAGCTCTCTTTTCAAATTCTTGTTTTCTCTTTTATTTTGTTGAAGAAGGTTTTCTTTGGTGTTCATTTCTTCGGTTAAACGGTCTACCTTGCGATTGGCTTCTTCCAAGTCTCTCCGCAATTTAAGCCCGTCATCTTTATGTCTTGCTGATTCTCGAAGTTGATTTCTTAGACTGTTCTCTTCCTGCTGACAGCTCTTCAACTGACTCTCGAGTAAACTAACTTTGCTACACAGTGAGTTAACTTCCTGCTGGGACGTCTGTTTCTCTTGATTAGTGTTTTCGTAGCTGGATTCATATCTTGCAATAGATCTTTGTGTCACTAACATTTCTTGCTGCAACCGTTCCTTGTCCCGCTGGATTTTCTCACACATATCTTTCCACTCGGCATTAGTTTCCTTCATAGTTGTCAATTCCTGTTGCAACTGGTCTCTCTCTTGACGGTATCTCGCTTTAGTTTCTTCTTCTCTTGTTATCATTTCATGTGACGAGGAAATCTCTTTCTTAAACTTCTCACTCTCTCGTTGGCACGAAGTGAGTTTGCTATGAGTCTGCTCAACATCACACCTCAGGAAATGAAGTTCATGCTCCAGTGAACTATTTTGCTTTCGTAGTTCTTCCACAATCTTTTCGTTCTTGGTCACTTCCATGGTGAGGCATTGATATCTGTAGCGAGGTGAAATGCACGTGTTATTGAACCGGTGTTAGAGTTTAAGCATAAAGCAAATAAAGGTTGGTGAGTTGAAACACAATCATGTAAATTCACGCAATACATTTTGCTGTTCAGCCAGTCAGTAAAGAGCTAAATTTTTGTTTTCATGCGTCAGATATTTAGTTTTTTCACTCTCAAGCTTTTTAACTTTTAAGAACCGTCGTCACCTATATGTTTGTTTTTGTTTGGTTCATTTTTTCTAAATGAAAAATGGCTGTTCGAGACACCCAAGGAAGATGTAAATCATTTACAAATTGTTTCAGGACAAGAATACATCGACTAAATGCGCGGATGGAAGCGGATTACGAGAACACACATGACTCCCTTCGCCAAAAACAATTTAGCGGCACCCAATATTCGGTTAGATGACCACGGTTCTTTAACCTGGCTTAAGCCAGTGCACACAGAGTGCAGCTCGATGAGTTCAAACCGAACTCTCGTTTGACTACCAACTCTTGAGCACTCTAACCGGGGACTCCTGAGCACTCTCATATCAACTTGAACATTTTGTTGAGTGACTTTTTGTCAACTCACGCGCACTCTTATCCCCGTTCGATCCGAGCTTCATTGTAATTAATCAACATATTTATATAAAGTGCAAAGGATAAACTTCTCTCTGTCTTGCTATTTTGCTGTTGTTGTTGTTGTTATTATTATTACTATTATTGTATCAATATATCATTATCATTATCATTATTGTTTTTTGCTATTACTGTTATTATTACTATTTTTGTTGTTATCGTTGATATATATTATTATTATCTTCATCAGTCAATCACTTTATTAGTCACTGCACTGACGTCAGCCTGTTAGTCACACTTCTCTTTTTTTCTGTGCAAAACGTTCCCTCGCTTTCTCTTTTTATCCGCACAAGACTTAAGCTAGCAGAACGTTAATTTTCCTACAAACAACATTTTAGAGTATTTCGGTAACCATAGACAGACACATACTTTGTCTGATAATCCTGCTTCTCATGATCCACACGTTTAGTGTCCACTTCAAGCGAACCCATGCGGTTAGTGGTGTCATCTAGCTTCCTCGTCAGTTCAGCTTTCTCCTTCAACACATTCTGTAGCTGCTGTTCTAATTTAGTCAACTGGGTGTTCAGCTGTCGAATTTCCTGTCCACTTTCACCCTTCTCGTGCCAGTATCTGATGGGAAATTCAAACTTTGGTGATGATGGATCCTGTAGTTATATCGTTGTTTTGAAATTGTGTGCATTTCAAACCACACAACAGCGATACAGGCAATTCAAAATGTTGCCTTTGTTTTTTTTGCCTTTCTGTATATTTGAAGCCGTGCCTGACTGTTTGTTTGTCTTTTGCCGTTTCATCATTATTGTTTCCTGCCTGTGTGCCCTCTTGCCATTCACCTGTCTGTATGTTCGTCTAGAACTTAGTCTAAAAACTTTCATCGCTACCACAATCACATGTGCCTTGCTGCAAGTACCCCTTTGTTTGTGTTTGTGTTTGTGCTTGTATCTGTGTTTGTGTCTGTGTCTGTGTCTGCGTCTGTGTCTGTGGCTGGGTCTGTGGCTGTGGCTGGGTCTGTGGCTGTGTCTATGTCTATGTCTGTGTCTGTGTCTGCGTCTGTGTCTGTGGCTGGGTCTGTGGCTGTGTCTATGTCTATGTCTATGTCTGTGGCTGGGTCTGTGGCTGTGTCTATGTCGTGTCTGTGTCTGTGGCTGGATCTGTGGCTGTGTCTATGTCTGCGTCTGTGTCTGTGGCTGGGTCTGTGGCTGTGTCTATGTCTATGTCTGTGTCTGTGGCTGGGTCTGTGGCTGTGTCTATGTCTGTTTCTGTGTCTGTGTCCGTGGCTGGGTCTGTGGCTGTGTCTATGTCTGCGTCTGTGTCTGTGACTGGGTCTGTGGCTGTGTCTATGTCTGTGTCTGTGGCCGAGTCTGTGGCTGTGTCTATGTCTGCGTCTGTGTCTGTGTCTGTGGCTGGGTCTGTGGCTGTGTCTATGTCTGTGTCTGTGGCTGTCCCTGTGTCTGTGTCTGTGTCTGCATCTATGTCTGTGTCTGAGTCTGTGTCTGTGGCTGTGGCTGTGTCTATACCTGTGCCTGTCCCTGTCCCTGCGTCTGTGTTTGTCTTTATCCATAGTGTTAGTATATCTAGTGACTATAGTATTCTCAGACATGAGTACCTTTCAAGTTTGGCCTGTAGCTCGCTAACGGTCTTGTGAGAAACCAGAGCCTCCTGCTGGAGTTGGTGTTTCTGCTGCTGACAATTCTCGTAGGCGGACTTCAACTGCGTGATTTTCATGTTCGCAGGAAGAATTTCTTGTTGAAGTTGGAGTTTCTCTTGTTGGCATGCTTCGAACGCAGATTCAAGCTTTGACAATTTTTTCCTATTACGCGTGGAGCAAAAATTAAAGCGAATAACAAAGACGAGATAATCGTGAAACATAAGGAACTGTTAATCATAAAGGCAAGTCTAGAAAGTACATCGATAAATAAACATACAGAATATAGAACTGTCGTTGTTGCAAAGCAAATACTCCCGACCCCTCACCTGACAGTCGTAAGTTCGTCCTCCAACTCAACCTTTCTCTCACGTGTCGATTCACCTGCCGCGTCCATCTTGAACTGCTTCTGTTGGTACGAGTGAAGCTCTTTCTGAAGTGATTCTATCTTCCGTTGATCACGTGCCATACTGTCTTGTAGGTCCTGCACTTGCCTCTCACTGCACGCCAACTTCAACTGTAGTTCCTGTCTCTGCCGGTCAGCGGTATCGTTGGAAGACCCCAGGGAGGAGCATTTGGATCTGAGCTGGTCCAGTTCCCTCTCGCTCGCCGCCAGTCTGTCTCGTAGGTTTGAAATCATGCTCTCCTTAGCTGCGAGATCGTTAGACTGCGCATCGACCGCTAGATGATGCTCACGGAGTTGTTGCTTAATTTTGGAAATTTGTTCCTTTTGGTAGAAAAACATTTACAACTAGTCAGAAGAAAGCCCCGCAGGTAAACCTTTTCACACCAATTCTTGTGCCAAACCCCTTGGGGTTACTCTGATTTAGAAGTGACAGGGATAAGCAAATGAAGCTGCATTCCCATACTACGCTATACTTAACTAAATTGTACTAGTGAAATCTTTATGGTGGTGCAGTACAGGGTATAAAGGTGTATGGTACTTAGTTAAAATTAAGGCAGTGGATGATTCAAATTTTAATGCTTCTTTTGCATACGCATACATATTAGATATTTTCGATCTATAGCCTATAAAATATTAATACTACTACTTATTTTTGGCTGATTAAAGGTGAAAGCAAATACCCTAAAAAGGTGTAAGACATTCGAACTTGGCCCCAACCATCTCAGAAAAATGATAGTTCCATGTGAGGAATGTACCTAAGATTTATGCAAATGCCTTGAGAGATAAAACTAGGGTTTTTTACCTTCTCCGCACTAAAAGAATCGATTTCGTCTAATTTTCCTCTCATGAAATTTTTCTGGCGTCTTTCATTTTCCAAGTCGGCTTCCAGTTTTGATACTTTACTCTTGCTGGCTAACAGCTCTTGTTGAAGTTCTCGGTGATTTTGTAAACAGCGGTCGTTTTCAGTTTGGGTCGCAGCCAAGTCACGCTTCAGCGAGTCAACCTCGCTTTCAAGTGACGCTTTTGTGGATTTGAGCCTCTGAATTATGGTGTCCTTGGCAGCAAGGTCCCGCTTGTGGACATCCAGGTGCCGCTGGTGATCCAAAACCTGTTTCTGCATTCCTTTGAACTCTTGAATCAGCTGTTCGCGCTCGACGTGGAGTTGGTATTTCTGTGACAGCACCGCTTTCTTCAATCTTTCCTCAACTTCGGACATTTTGCTACCGAGTTCAAAAATAACTTTCTCATCCACTTTCTCAGTTTGTCTCTCGCGACTGTGAGTGTGATAATCACTTTTCTGGAGCCTCCAATTGCTTTCCCGTTGGCTGCTGTAACTCTGAACAGAACGATTCGAGTCAAGGTTTTGGATTGTTTCTTCATAAGCAGACGCCGTCCCTATTAGTTCTTGCAATGTCTCTCTCTCCCTTCTCACATCTTCCATTCTCCGCACTAGATCCTCCTGACTTGAGATACTCTCGCATCCCACAGACCCTTTTTCGCTGTGTGTCTCTTGCTGACTCATACGGACCTGTTCTTGAAGCCAATTCTTGTCTACATTGACTGCAGCGAGCTCTGTTTTCGCAGTGTGGAGACTATCAAGTGTTTGTATTTTCTCGCGCTGTGCTTCTTCAAGAGCTTCTTGCAGTAGGTCGACCTCTGTATGCAGCTTACGAATTGTGGCGTCCTTTGCTTCATTCAACCCTCTCACGCATGCGTAGTTCTGGTGCAGCTGTTCAATTGAGCGATGGGAGCTTTGCACCTCTTCACGAAGCTGCTTTATAGCAATTTCCTTACTTTGAACCGTTCCTTGAAGTTCAAAAAACTCAGTCTCTTTTCCGGTGTATTTCTGAACGTTACGCTCATCTGTCGAAGTACGACTTGCTGTTACTTCTTTTCGAAGACTTTGAGGAACACCGCTCTCATATCCTTCAACTTTAAACTCCACGCTTTCATGCTCCATAGACGAGCTAAACCTACGTTCACGCCTTCTTCTATCCTCCATCTTGCCTGGAGAAGAATTCCCTTCAAGACTTCATCCTGCAACGATAGCCACCAACACAGTTTACTTTAAAACTAGAAGCTAATTCGGAAAGCAAACATGCCAATTTTCCTTCTCAAGAGAAATATGTACCAGTCATATTACTTTAAAAAACTATTTTGTATTTATCATTTACATGCGGTTTTCGCCACCTACATATGTTTACCAAAGTTACAGCCAGCAACTGCACAAGCTGTTATCAATAAATTCCAAGGCCGCTTGACACAAAACAATAAACTATTGTAACATTTAATGTTTTATAGGAAAAAGCGCCAATACCCGCAGGTTGATAGTCGATGTTTATATTTTAGCACAGTTGGTGGAGCAGATTTCTTCCTCTAAATTAATAACAGTGAGATAATTTCAAGTCTAATTGACGGGTTTGGGGTTTCCATTGAATTATATGACCAGGAAAGCACATTTGTTCGCATAAAAGAGGCAGCAAAACATTTAATTATTCCGTTTTTAAAGTTTAATAACATTTTTAGTAAGTATTCATAATCGTAAACTGTAGTACCTGTAAAAAAATCACAACATATTAAAGTGTTTTCGTTGTCAAAATTAAAGATTGCCAGTAAAGTGGAGAGCTTCCATATCAAAAAAAAGGTGAAAGTATTCAGTAAAACTACGCTCAACATTGTTTGCAAGTCTATTGTTAGTGCCGAAAACGACGTTAATCCAATTTTCTCTGCAATGAAATTGATAACATTGAATCTTTACAAAACATTTACTCTGTTATAGACTATCGATTACATAGGTGTCTTAACACGTGCATTTGTAATGAGGAATTGAGAAAACATTAACATCCACTTGATAGTTTTTTCCAAAACTAAGTTTATCTTTCTAAGTAGAAAGAAATAGGACAAACTGCCTATAATCACAAGGTCAACTAAAAAAGTATTTACCAAATTTATCTTGTGTACAAATTTAACTTATCTTTTTTGTCCGTATTCTTCAGAATAACTGTTTCATTCCTTTTACTCCTAGATACTAGAACTGTTAGAACTCGAAGTCCCGTACGATCTAATGATACCCAGGAGGGTCAGATAAACTTAATGTACAGATAAAATATAATGATATGGTAAAACGTTTACTAAGTGAATATGATAATAATAATATTAACAATAATAATAGTAATAATAATAATAATAACAATAGACAAAGTGCATGTTACATAGTAGGTAAATACTCTGATCTATTTCTTTATCTTTACAGCCGGAACAAACAAAGAAAATATCAGGTACAAAGAAACACGAAAGAATGTATATGTAAATAAAACCAATATGTGCAATAGTTTGCTAGTTTAGATGTACTAGTTTCTGCCTACTTTGGAGTTGAAAGAGATCTAAGATATTGGCTATTTTATAAGATGGCGGTTAAAATCTTTAAACTGTAACCATTCTCTTGCATCAAGAAAGTGTACTGCGAAATTAAAATTGATTACAAATGTCTTTTATTAGTTGCAACTGTATTAAAAACTGCATAAAACAGTTTGTCTCTTTTTGGTCTCTTTCTTAGTTTAGTTAGGTTTTTCGTCAAAAAATAGCAACAAATTAAGGAGGGAAGTGTTCCTTATTAATTTTCGTACACCGAATGTATTTGCACGCTGCAAAATTTAAAATTATTTTTACCTGCGGCAACAATGTAGTCTATTTTTCGAAGCGGCCATAACTACCAAGTGCGTCAAAAATAAATTTGCAAAGCAGTTCATAAATTTTGATACTCTAGATTTGCAACTCATTAGTTATTATCACGAGAACATGTTGCTACCTAGTAACAAATCCTTTTTGGCATTTGTTGGGTTTCATTATAGTTTTAGCACCTTCAGCTTTTCGCCAATGGGGAGTTTGAAACAACAGGTACTCACGTTTTTTATCCAGCTTTTGAAAGCAAAACACAATTTAATTATGTTTTCACTAACGACTAGATTCCAATTGCAAGGTTGCTCCAAGCTTATCATCGCCGAGACTTTGTAGATTTGCATAGCGCTAACGATCCTTTGTTTATTAATTAATGAGTGAAAAGAAAACTCAAAAGGGGACTGTTCAAAACATCAAAACCCGCATGTCCGAGCAAAAACTAAAATGGTAATAAAAAAAATGATGCAGGAATAAAAAAATTGCAAACCTAATTCATTCAGACAAAAAAGCAAACTTTTCCTTGAAATAAATCTGAAATGAGTACTAAAATATAACCCTAAATTACATTGCTTGTAGTAAGTGCCGTGCACAATGTAACACTAAATTACATTGCTTGTAGTAAGTGCCGTACACAAACTTTCACGTCAGGTAATAAGTAGGCGGGAGTGTTTTTGCATACATATAAATCGGGGGAAAACGTTCTGTTTCAAAACTACATACATGGTGTTTGGCGTTTCTAAACACAAAATTTAACGATTTTCAAATTGTTAGTACTG
>JAOBRG010001452.1:0-10001 GCA_027574985.1 Umimayanthus nakama | reverse complement strand
TAGACGAAACGGTTGGCTGATGCGCAGACGGTATAAATCGAGCGAAAATTTAGTTACCGCCGTCTGCACGCAGGCTATATTTGGTATATATAAAGAAATTTTAATGTTGTTTCAATTAACCGGAACCACGTGGTGTTTAATTGGTTTCCATTGCAACTAAAACAAAATAAATGATATCACTGCCGCCGCCATCTTGGTTTTTCGAAATTTCAGATTTTCGAGTTGAACTCTGAAAATGGTAAGAAAACATGGTCTAGCGAATGAAATATACAAAATTATAAAAAATAAAAGTGAAGTTGTCAGTATTTAGGCGAGAATAGTCGCATTTTTTGTCAAAAATTCTACTTTTGTAGGCAAAACACGGGTTGCGTGACTTATTATGATGACGTAATTAATCGTGACGTCACCTAGTTCAAATCAAATGATGAGTTAACAAACAAACAACAGTTGTGCCAAAATTTTTGGAAATCAGTCAAAGAACAAAAACTTTAAGCCAGAAAAATCGAGGGGTGGTCAGATTCGTCCCCCCCCCCATATGCCTTCTAGGGTTAAATATTTTATACCAATATAATCTACTTCAGTGTGTTACAATTTCCTACCAGTCGCGTGTGTATCACTAACTATACGACAAAATGGAACATACGAAAAAAGGAATGAGTCCTTGTTCCTTGTTGACCTAAAACGAAAATAAAAAAAAATATTATTACTAGTTAACAAAAGGTAATCTGAGTGGAAATTCGAGTGCAAGCGAAGTTTTCTATTTTAGTTATATCCACTTTGTAATCCCTGGTGATTCCTGCGTTCTGACTGGTTCCCAAAAGCAATGATCACAGATTTAGAGGCACTTTTGTAATCCGATTGTTTTAAGCTAGCTATCAATCACAAAGCAAAAGAAAAAAATGAAATCAAACATTTACTAAAAAGCATAATACAATTGCTTTTAAAAAAGATATCAAGATTTATAAAAATAAATAGCAAGTAAACTAAGGTCCTAGTCAAACATCGATGAAGTTGGACGTTTGACTCGGGCCTAGATTTGGACTGCGAGTAGTCCTCTCTTTTTATCCGGTAGATTGTCGAGAACGATAGTTGAGAAAGCCAAGATGACGAATGAGAAAGCGCGAGAAAAGTGGGCGAAGCCAAATAAGTGAGATGTGGAGGGGAAAAGGAGCGAAGGGGAGAAGAAAGCGGGAGTACAGACAACCATTTATTAAAAAAATCCGCGAGGCATTTGCTGGCTTCAATACTCTTATTCGTGAACTTCGTTTTCTCGACGCTCAATCTCGTAACTCTCCCAGAGAAGTGAGGACTACTTGCAGACTACATTTTTAAGCCTTTTGGTAATAGCACAGACATGCGGCCGTAATAGGTTCCTTTTTTGATCACGAAAGAGTACTTATAAATTCTATGTTTTCCCCGCCGTTTAAAATGAGTGTTAAAAATAAACTTAAATTATTTAGAATGATATCAGCTAGTGATCTGAACGTTTGGAAGTACAAAAGTCCTAAATTATTTTCCTAGACTATCACCTCTATACAAGAAAGACCTAATTTGAACCGCCATTTTAAAACTAAATTTCTAAATCTCTAAAACGCTTGTGTGATATAGTCCAGTTCGTTGATTGTATCAAGGCTCTCAGAGACTGCACAGACAAGCTATGTGCTATCATTCTCTTTCATTAAAATAAAAAAGTATAACCAAGTTAACAAGTTCAAGGTGCAAGTTCTGACCTTGATTTCTCTTTCAAGATCATCAACTGACATTGATCCATCTTCATCAGTTTTTATCGTCCTATAATGCACGGCACATATCATAGCAGCTTTTTCCACACACGAGTGAACCTAAAAAACAAACAAAAGCACAGATGTTACTATGGCATGGTTAAAATAGTAATAATAAGAAACAATTAAAATAATAATAAAAATAATAATAATAATAATGATAATAATAAATATAATAATAATAATAATAATAATAGTAATATTGATAATAATAATAATATTAATAATAACAACAACAGTAAGAATAGTAATAATAAGAACAATATTACTATAAATATTAACAGTATTAACAACGACAATAATAGTAAAAATATTGAAAATAATAATATTAATAATAATAATTACAATTACAATGATCTTGACCAATGACAACAACAATGACATTGACACTGATAATGACACTAACAATGGCAACAAAATCAAAATAAGCAATAAAAATGACATTTATAATAGTAATAGTAATAATAATAATATTAATACTAATAATAATAAAAGTCATTGAGTTGTCTTTAGTACCTGGTCGGACGCGTAAAGGACCAGTTTAGACATTATCGTATGGTCTTGTGTGCAGTCCACAGCCAATCTCTCCACAGTTCGTCTACGAGCCGCTAGCATACAAACCAGAATTGCCTCGCTTGCTGTGTTCTAATGAAGAAACACAGTTATCTGTATTAACTATAGTACGTAATTTAGCGCAAACATATCTCAATATGATATATGATAGCCCGGGTGGGAATAATCCTCTCAAGTTCTGCTGATTTATTTCAAAAACTACCCCTATGATATGGATCGATTATCTTAATTTGTCTAAAAATGCGAGCTATTCAAAGTTTGTGCGGTCATCAAATGCCCCCCTTCCCTCCTGCGGAATAGGGTTAGCAGCTTTGTTTGTTAAAAAGAGAGCTGAGTGGCGCGCTTGGTGGCATTTAGCACAGACTAATTTAAACGTTTGTGGGTTATCGGTTTGAAAACATGAGACGTGAGCTGAGCTGATGTAAAAAAGGTTTTTCTTAAAAGAGTAGAGTGATCTATAAATATCTTGCGTAGCTCAGAGGGGAGAATGTTCCACACCTTGGCTTTAGGCTCTGGAATAGTATCTGTTTTGGAGTGTCACTGTGTTGCGTTTGGGCACTTTTAGAAATACACTGTTGCGAACGTTTGTTCGCAACAGTTTGCAACGTCTGGTCTTGTTACTCGCGCTGACACTTTGATGGCGATGTTGCCGTTATTTCCCGACTGCAGCAGCTTGTACAGGTACGTGGTGTCGAGGTACTCACGCCAGTAGCATAAAGAAAGAAGTCCGGTTTGTAGTAGTCTTAACTTGTATTGCAAGTCGGTTCTATGTGTAGGGGAGTGACAGTAAAAACTACGTTCCAAATGCTGAATATTTGCCACTGTTGAGGGCTCACACCTTGCTGCAAAAGGCCATCCCACTTCGGACTATAGCTAGAAATAGGTGTTTGCACACTACTTGATCGAGAATACAAGAAGCCAATCTTCTAATGATTCCAAGCAATCTGGTAGCCTTTGCTGCTGCGACCTGAATCTGAGGTCGCCGGTGACGGTGATACCAAAATCTTTCATTGTCTCAGGTCTCTTTATTTTGGTACCGGGGTGCTCATAGGGGAAGCACCGTCTTCGGTCGCTTTTACAGCACGGTAACACTTCGTATCGTATGCAAAAAGGGCTGTAGTTGATTTGGTCGAGACAGACGTAGGTAGATCGTCCATGTTCCAAGGATTTACCCCTGGGGTACCCTTGAGAGCACGGAAGGGCTTGACAGGTCTCACCAAGTACAGTCAAACTTTGGAAATTTTATTCCGTCCCAACGTGAACGGTAACCTGAAGTGTTTGTTTGAAGTTGCGTTTTGGGTTTAAAAATTAAAATGCCTCTTAGAAATTAATAACAATCTTAAAAACTGTTTTGTTAAAAAAATATAAAACTATCAAATAGAGTCTTATGGGAAATATAAGCATCAGAGTCGATTGAGCTATTAAAGAATTGATGTATAAATGCCTCGTAACTGCTTCAAAACCATTGTGTAATTTTAGAATGTTTGACGCTAGTTTTGTATCCTCCAGCACGTGAAATAGTCTGTTTCAAGGTAAACAATGTTTGCCAGTTTGTCTTTTCACCGCCATCTTGGAATCCGCCGGAGCGGGAGCGTGGGTTTGAGTTTGAGCAAGAGAACCGCTGAGTTTGAGTTATCGGTCACCACTCAATCCCATGCTTCCGCGCCGGCAAAATCCAAGATGGCGGCCGAAGGTACATCAAAACAAGCTGTTTCACGTGCTCCCTTACACGGAATTAAGAATCCATACTTTTAGAAAGTTTATGTGTCTGAAACTTGATTCGGTAGAGCTGTCATTTCCCCAACTTATTCTTACGAAACAAAATGAATCTATCACTCACAACACCGAGGGTAATAATGTTGTATGTACCAAACCAGCATATAAAAGTTGTAGAAGTATCTTTTTCCTAAAATCTCTAAAAAAATGAGTTATAATCCTTCAAAGTTTAGGCGCACAATTTACTAGCGGAAACTTTCTTTTAAATGTTTTGTTGAAAAATGAGATTGCGGAGAGTCGTTCTGTTTTACCTGTATAACTCCACCACCCTTTGACTCCGCGGGATGAGTTGGCTCAAATAGGAACTCAGCAGGAAGATGTAGCATTTTACCTGAGAACGAAACATGCAGCGAAGGTGAGATGCTAAGGAATACGTTTAAACATACATACTGTTACATCTATATTTGTTCGTGAATCAAAAATTTTTAGTTATTACATTTTCTTCTTGATGAGTCCTGATCTATTTGGCTTGGTATAAATAGCTTGCTTTGCAGCCGGTTTGTTTAGTCAAACAGTGGTTTCAACCTTCTGCCTAATAGTGCACGATATCTTGTCTCAAAAACCGCTGAGTCGCAATAATATATGAAGTAGCTTCTGATTGGCTAGTTTCTGTCTAGTTCTAACGCGTATTTTTGATTGGTCCCATGTAGCCTCCTCCGCTGGCGTCTCTAGTGTAATTTCGCATGAAACTTGCTGGAAACTTGTTATAAGGCGCATGTAGGCCAATTATGGTTATCGATAATAAGCGACAGCAAATGGATGGATTCTGGCCCAATCTCGCGCTTCCCTCTGCTCGGCGCTCGCTCGATGCCTTTGGCTCCTCGGCTTGCGGTCTCGCCGCTCGTTTACACCGAGATCGTGCAAATCCGTAAAATTATTATCTCGAGCTCGAATAATTGGAGATGCCAGCGGATTAGATTATCTGCGGCGCAGGCTTGAAGAAAAAACACATTACAAATACTTATTTTATAATTTCTTTTGAAATAGTATATACATGCGTTTGTTGTTTATACATATCTCTTTTATGTTGTAAAAAATTAATCTATTTGAGAAAACCATATATTAGAACAGATTATCTTTGCTAAAACTGTTGTAAACAATACCTACTAGGGCTCAACTAAATAGGGATAAAGAAAGGGTTTGGAACGAAGTATATCTCCCTATCTTCTGTCCTACTCACCCAGCCAGTCCGTCACTACTTGCTCTAGTTCTGTCCCCGCAGGATTAGACGCCTGAAAACGATATTTATGGCATAATATATAACAAGACCGTCGCTAGGAGTCAAATCTTGGGGGGGAGGGGAGGGGGGGGAGCGGGAGATTTGCCCTTTCTGCCCGACGCCAGGTACGCCAATACTAATCACTGCGTTTTGCTGAAAAAATTAACTTTTTCTCCAAAATTTGGAGAGGGGAGAGGGAATTTACCCTTCCTGTCTGACGCTATGCCCTGGATACATATCGGGAATTTTGCAGTTTTCTTTTTTTAAGTTTTACTTCCACCTTTGTCACTGTCTGTCTGTCTTTTTTATCTTTCACTTACTCTTTAAGTTTATGTACATATGTATGAGTATGTGTATGCGTATGTGTATGTGTGTGTGTGTGCATTTGCGTATGTGTATGCGTATGTGTCTGCGTGTGCGTATGCGTAAGCGTATGCATAAGCGTGTGTATGCGTATGTGTATGAGCTAGTATGCGTATGTGTATGCGTGTGCGTATGCGTAAGCGTATGTATTTGTATGTGTATGCGTAAGTGTGTGCGTATGTGTATGTGTATGCGTATGCGTAAGCGTGTGTATGTGTATTTGTACGTGTATAAATATGCGTATGCGTAGGTGTAAGTGTAAGTGTACGTTTACGTATATATGAATGCGGTTTTTTGTGAATGTAAACGTGAATTATATCTGTATGTGTGCTTGTGCCAGTAAATGGGCCTTTAAACGTCGGTGAACACGAATGTGATGTCTGAGTGTAGTATTTCGTGCATGTCCGACTTTTGCTGTTTAATGTTTTCATTTAAGCCTGAAGACAACACTTTTGACTTGGTCCCGTGTCTGCTGTTTGTGCTTATGTCCGTATCTGTGTCTTGGCATGGCAGTCAGTCTGTGTCTGTGTCTGTGCATGACAACAGTCGTCAGTTTGTATCTGTGTGTGTGTGTGTCTATGAATGGCTGACGGGCATTGCAAAGGCTGTACCCGCGTCTGTGTCCTTGCCAGCGGTGATGTCTGTCAGCTCGTGTCTTGGCATGGCCGTGACAGTCCATCACATGTGTCTGCCTCTATGCATAGTGTCTATATCTATCTTTAAAATCTTCGATTAAGTATCAAATAGCAAAGCTTATCTATGGCTTCATCCCATTACACGCCAAAGCAACAACAAGGTTTCCACACTTACCCAAGAGAACATAACACTACCAACACCATGAGCCAGCATGTCTGCCAAGTAGGCCACAAATGAGTAACCGTGGGGGTAGTAACCGTGGAAATGTGGGCTCTGCCAATGCAGGATCTAAGACGCAATTAGAGTTAACAACGCATGAGTTATTTAAAAATGGGCAAATTCTATCTAGAGAAAAAAAAGACTCATTACTTACGTACCAAACCTGTCAGTTACAATTTTAACCGTTTTTAGTTAGTTTGTGAGCTTCAGCACCATTTGAGGTCTAATGTAAACGCATTTTTTTGACTAGAAGCTGATAAATAATCATACTCTGCGAAAGTCTCATTCTCGAAATCTTGATCTGTCACAATCCAACGTTACTCTTAAGATAAATTAAAAGTTAGAACATGTTTAAGAGATACTTAGCAAACCGCATGGAAACTGATTTGGATTCAAATTGCCTGTTATGATTTTCGAGTTGATTTTTTTGTAAAAGCATTATCGATCTAGTTACCCTGAATTTTTAAGTGGCTTATAAGCTTCGATATCCTTTTCAACAATAAGAAAAAAGGGAAAAAACTAACGGATGGCAGCGGAGCATTGCTGTCAAGATACTGAAATTCAAACATGTCAAAACCTAGTTTTAATCAATACGTTAATGTTTGTCCTTAAATATTGTTTATTTAGGTTTTTCAAGGATTCGATTTTCGGCATCAATGAAACTCTGGATTGGCTTCCTTAATGGCTTGTGTACGACAACTATAGGAGCATAAGAACTATAGGCATCAAGCCGCCCTTGGAGCAAGCTAAGCCATTTTGCACCCGACTGTTGAAAAAGTTCTACTTTGCCGTTAACAACAGTTAAAAGGGTTGTTTAAGTGCCGTTTCCCCTACAACATTCAAATTTTGTCTGGGGTCTAACTACTATAAGCAACCCCTTTGATCAAAACATATCTTGAGTTAGGACTTAGTTCTGTGCAAGGGAACACGGCAAAACCAGTACTATTTGATTTCTGTTTCTACTTCGCCGTTTTGTTTTGACTGTTTTGTTTCGGCACACCGCCGACACATAGTACGGTGGGCGCTAGGATTCTCTATTGTCGGAGAATCGCGGCGAACACCGAACAAAACCAAAAGAATTAGAGATTGAAGCAGAAATCGAAAACAAATTTGTTTACTATTATAACAGTTACAGTGCTGCCGTTTTCCCTTGGCCTGTGTATTAACAAACGACCTTCTGTATCTTAACAACTCACGCAGTTTTGTTATTCATTTGCCCAAAACTCAGGCGTGAGCCAAAGGTATATTGAGTAAAGACCAGATGATCCTGGGATAGTTAATTCATAACATCTTGTAACTTGTATAAAGCAGTTGAAGCAAATTAACCAATCCGTGTTTCATTTGGTATTTTTAAACCTACCCCGGGCATGATTTTTTCGTTGAAATCCTTAACAATGTCTTCATATCGTTCGCCAGTCGTCGGGGCTCTTTGTGGCAACGTTTTGGCCAAGAATCCCGCTTCCACATCAGGATTTACCCGAAGTGACTCTACTTTCTCAAAATAATCCGCAATGAAATCGACAACCTCTTTCCCTCGCTTGCGAAATTCGGAAGTTTCCATGATCACCCGCCTTGTTCAAAACTTTTTGGGGAGCAAATATATGAATTAACATAAGTGTTTTCATGCATTAAAACGGACCATCTGTAAACAAACATTCAGATGTCATTTAGTATTGCTCTAATTGTCCAAAGACCAATGGAATCTTTCGCTTTCAGAGTAGAGCCTTACTAGCGACAAGTGCCATCATAATGGTTCCATGAATATAGGATCAGGGACCAAACAAACGACTGGAGATAGTTGTGCCATTTAGGTCTTTCACTGTAAGTGCTAATTGATCCAGTGTTCACCCAGTCTAATTATCACCTGTACAATGACCAAATAGAAGTACGACATTGCAGCCCAGTTCTTTTTGTTCTTTGTATCTTATTGAAAGCTGTGTTATTCTTTTTTTGACAAAGCCCTTTGAAAAGGCAAACAAAAGTGACACTGTTGTCTGCAGTTGCTCCGAGAGTCAAAAAAACTCTTATGTTTTTCTTCAGCGGTCATAGTATTATCAAAATACAGAGGGGAAGAGAAAAGCTTAGCAATAGTGTTATCGGATCGGTATTGTACTGTACTGAACTGATGAAATCCTTTATTTGAACGCCATAAAAATCTCTGATAACAAAGTTAATGTTTTCGAGGAAGCAGTGCCCGCTTTGCCGCTGTCAATTGCTAACAAATTATAAAAAAATATGTACGTGATCAGAAAAAGAGAAAAGCAGTCATACAATATTAAAAATCACACATTATCACCATATTTACACTTATCCAAATATTTGTTTTCATAGACTTATGGAGGAGGTGGTGGGGAGAAGAACGTCGGGATCGTCTTTTTTTTTAAAAAAAATAAAAAAAACAAATACAAAACTTTTAAGTTTATAAAACAAAGAGTGAATAAAGAACGATATCTGTGAGCAAATTGTTCTTCTTCAAATAGATCTTCCTTTACCGATATTGAGTTTTAATTCATTATGTTTTAAAAAAGCTCTCCCCTTAAACTGTCTACCAATGAGAGGTTCCCTCAGAGGGTGCGGAACCTTGATAGCAATCATTTTCGTGCACGCCATATTATCACCCCTTGCCCACACTTCCACGCCCAAAACAACATTTATAACTCAATCCGGCCTGTATTTCAATTATATAATAGATAGTTCGTACTTTTTTTACAATATTACTAACTGACTGTATTGAGTGTATAAAGCTTGGATGCGGATTTGAGTTGAGTTTTGAAATATACTGTACCAATCTTGTCTTTTCATCAATTTTCTTGAGTAGTTTTGACGACCATAAAAAAAACCTTTTAGTCTAGTTTTTTTACTTGTAAGTTTAAAATGACCCCCAGCCCGTTACTACTTTATTTACTGCTTTTTCAAAAATAAAACTCGCAGGAAAGGCTTCACAGTTCGATGCAATGCAAAACAGCAAAGCTGTCATCTTGGATTTCTTTATTAAAGTCTAAAAAACAAGGAAGAAGATATTGTGCAACACATTAATGTCATCTTTACAATTCACTTACAAAGCTACTAATGTTCCAAAAAAGGTCCCAATGATCGAGTTCAACTTGTTTGACATTGCGTTAACACTTTAGACAAAGTAAAATGAAACTGTCAAAACTTTAATCAAACATATCTTTTACAATTACATTACGGCAATTATATCAACAATTTCTAGACTTAACACAAAAATTATTTCAGACTCTTGTTTGCCAACTGATTGATCTTGGGAAAAGTCAATTCTCGTTGCAATTCAGCAAAGTATGGAGCAAGTTACTACAAAACCTACTCTTCGCCGAGATTATAAAAAACTACTTTTATTAGTATATGAAGCGTGACAACAGGAAAAGGGTCTACTGAATCATGTCAGAGAGACTAAAAATCACTCGTTGGTTTTC
>JAOBRG010001441.1:0-10001 GCA_027574985.1 Umimayanthus nakama | reverse complement strand
ACTGGCAGATTGCAAACATGGGAAAAGCACACTTTAATTAATCATTATTATTTAATTTAATTTATTATTATCTCTTTTCTGAAATGTGTATTTTTTTTGTTCTATTTTATTTTGTATTAGTAATGTAATTGTTTAAATTTATTAAAAAATAATTAAAAAAAAAAGAACACAGCTCTGGCTGAGAGAAACTACCCCAAGTTAATAAAAAATTCCTAAAGCAGCAAACATTCACCTTATTATAGATCACAGATACTCCATATCAACCATTTAGTTCATAGAGCGTTAAAAGCATTTGAGTATAATGTAATTGTGTATGTTATAAACAGAAGCTCTCTAAAATATCTAGAGTGTGAATTTTCTTTTATTTCCTAAAGAATGTAAAGTGTTAATGCTGGTAGTTTAGCCATAGAGTGCCATAATATTGCTGCTTAAATCATTACAGTTGTAAAATAAATTCCCACGGTCTGTTTGAAAAAAAAAAAAAAAAGTTCGCAATAGTAAACAATTATTCCACGAACGCGCGTTGGACATGAGCTTTTAGATAGCGGTTGAGGTGCGAAGCATCGAGTCGGTAATCATAAGCTCATACACAACAAGCGTGAGTGGAATAACTGTTTTATTTAAAAATACCAAACACTGGATAAAAACATCTCGAATTCTGTTTTCTACCGAGTTGAGTTTTCGGCCATTTTAGGGGAAAAATTTCCGTGATAAAATTTGGACAAACTGCAGTATATAGGATTTTTACCGTGAGTAGAGAGCCAATTAGATTACCAGTATTTCAATTTGCGACAATGAAGATTGTTGTTAGAACGTGCAGCAAGACTTGAATTCTTTTCACACTTTATAATTATGCTGTGGAAATATTGTCGTCATTCGAAACTTCATTTTGAAAGTGTTGATTTTCAAGAGTAACGAACTAGTCCCTGACGTTAAAACCTTTGAGATTACGATTGAGGCCACTTTGGTCAATGGCAATTTTATTATGATTACGTTTATTTAATGCACTGCAATTGCAGTTAAGACTATGTTTTGTTTTAAGCTGACTGTTTCGATATCTTTACGATCGTATTACGATTGTCTTTGTGGATTGCAGTTTGTTTTTAAGCAATTTAAGGTTTGAGTAAACTTACGTGATGTTTTCCAGGTTTTTTATTGGACCATATTTTCCCAAACAAGCTTATCGACATTCGTATAAGCACGGTTACAGTATAAAACTGTTTAAAAAAATAGATAAATACCGCGTGCGTGAATAAGTAAATGCAAGCTTGTAACTCAAATCAACTTAAATTGAATGAAATGACGGTTATCTGTCATTGGCTCAACTTAGAGATTTTCAATCCAGCTACTTCTATTTTTCAGTCTTACTTTTGGAATTCCACAATAATTCTTGCTCTGGAAATGGACAAGTTAATATACCCTTACACCTCTATTTTAAGCGAGTTAGCTATTAACTAAAACTGATAATTATCAAGTAAAACCGCAGCTGTTCTACATTTTAAACACAGCTCTTGTTACCCCCTCGCCACTGAGATTGGGAGATTGGAGTAGCTACAGCGCATGCTCAAAAATGTGTGGGTGTGGCTCACCAGCAAGGTACAGGACCTGCAGGAATATTCCGCCTGCACTGTGAGGCCCTGGATGTAGCGACTCCGTTGCTGAAGTTAGAAAGTGCAACGACTTCAAGTGTCCCAGTAAGTGACTGTTAACAGTTTTTGTTGGTACTGTTATATGAAAGGGAAAAGCAATATATCCGTCATGTGTCCTTTTAAGTGTATAGGAAAAATGGTTATTAATTAACTAATTAGAGCTTTCAATTTAAACTGTACAACTATTTTGTTGTTGAAATGAAGTGCAAACCAGTCACTGATCATCCTCATCAGAGCCCGTTTGTTCGAAAAGTAAGTTAAATTTAATCAAGGGTTAGGTGAAGCTTTTTAAAACTATATTCCTTTATATTGAAACAGGCTGATCCGGTTTTTCTAAAGTATTGTTAAGGTGCTCGCCAAGGAAACTCGGTTACGTAAACCCGAAATGACAGCTCAAGCGAACAACCCAGCTCAGCTAGTAAGATACCTATAGTATATGCAATTCTGCAGTTACGTTCGGCTCCGTTTAACCTTGATGTAGTGTGGACCATTTGTTTTTGTTTTTGGTGGTGGTGGGGGGGAGAGGAGGGAGGGGGGGGGGGGGTTAGCCGCCCATCATGCAAAAAACGTCACGAACAAACCATTTTAAAGGTAAAAGAAGACAAAGACACAATTATAACACCCGTTTAGCTTCCAAATCAACTTTCGTGCTTCCAAAAGTTAGAACCAACTATGGAAAATTTAATATTCGCCTTTTTGGTCCAAAAGTTTGGAAAAATCTTAGAGCCACTGGAGACTTTAAGTTTCCAAACGTTTAAGCGGAAACTCAAAGTCCATCTACTTAATAAATACAAAAATATTGTATTGTTCGCATTTTAATTAAAAAACTTATACATAACTTTTCTTAAAACTAGATTTTGTGTGTGTATGTGGGCGTTCTCCTAATTTGTATTCACCGTACGTTTATCTTATGTTTATAGACTTTCTTTCCCTCCTACTTCCCTTGCTAAATGTTCACAATTTTAATTTCTCTATATATTGAGCACCCGACTAGATTAGCTTGTATGGTTATTTCGGTTGTCCAACCACTATCTTCTTATCAAATGTTGTAGTTTTGTAACACATGCAATAACAGTGGGAAATAAAGTTTTGTTGTTGTTTGTTGTAAAAACTAGAAACTTTTGCCAGTTTTGCAAATAAATAACTAACGATTTTGAAAAGATTTTTTTCTCTTTTTACAAACACTATTACTTTAGAATTTAGCCCGTGGGGACCCTATGGCCCATGCACTTGTTCCTGTGGGGGTGGTGTTCAGATACAAACGAGGACTTGCAACAACCTCCCCAAGGAGCTTGGTGGACCCGGATGTAGCGCCAACGAAACATTCAGAACTCGAGCGTGTAACACAAAGCCTTGCTTTGGTACGTTAATAAAGCTAGATAAGATCCGTAAGAGCTGTAGCGTCCCTTGGTGGAGTATTGTACGAGTTTAATGCATTTTTTTTGTTGCTGTTGCTCTCTGTATAAGTTATAAATTATAATAATAAAATAAATAAATTATTTGTTTTTAGTCGATAACGTGGGGAAAGGTCGCCCTGATTCCCGAGCCAAGGGCTCATGTTAAAAACGCTCGACTACAGTCCACAACACTGGCGTTAGCCTACTCCTATTGACAAGTGTGTGGGCTCTTTTAAGTCCCCCAACAGAACATAATGAGACTAGACGGCTTAACGTCCCTGTCCACGGACGGTGTGGCGAAAGAAGGTCGCCCAAAGTTCAACCCTTGACCAGGCCAGGGATTGAACCCGGGACCTTCAACAACAACAACTTTGGTAGTCAGAGATCTTACCAAATGCGCCAACCTCACACACATGTAACCTCATTAACGTTGATGACTTTGTTACTTTCCCTTTATTCATTGTCAGGGACAATCTTCGATGTTTCTTCACCTCTCACAGTTGTTTTTATCTCCAGCAGTCACCTGCTCCCTCTTTCAAAAATTTCTGGATCCGCCCCTGATGAACAAGCTTGTCACTGTCGCGAACGCTGTTTTGACAGTTTCAAACATATATTTCTTAGTGCCGTTTTGCATGTATTGTCCCAGACAGCTAATTCACTGTATAAAAGTACCAGGAAATAAGAACAACTTAAGAACAATTTGAGGCTGAAATCGCCAAAAAATCAAGAACAGCCCAGTCTGAGACGAAAGTTACTGGCTCTTATAAAAAAGAAACGTGTGGTAACAAAACCATTGGTGTGTCCAATGAAGCTTTAAATTTTTTGAAATAAGAATGCTAGAGAATGCCACTTTCAATTAAAAATATAAGAAAATACAACTGTATTAATAGACGTTTCCTTCTTGATGTTTTAAGTCTCGTCAAGCTGCAGCACAGTCCTTCAAGACCGAGAAGGGACTTTTCAGACACCAGGGTACCCCTTTAAGTATCCAGCAAACGCTAGCTGCTCTTGGAAGATCGTTGTTCCTACCGAATACAGAATAATCCTTAGGTTTATGGATTTCGGACTTGAGAGGAGTAATCACTACGTTAATGATGTGGTGGAAGTGTACGATGGTTTGGATAAGAACGCTCGCACGCTTGGTCGATACTGTGGGCGTGTTGCTCCCATAACGATGCCGTCAACATCAAATGCAATGTTTGTTGTGTTTAGGTCAGACAGCTCAAATAATAATTTTCGGGGTCTCAGAGCCTTCTATATCAGTGAAGCTAACAAGAAGATTTTGCCTAAGTTTGGAAAGCTCAACAGCTTTAAAGAGTAACGTTTAAAATAACGTTCGAGAATACCAGCAAAGTTTGGTTGCAGGAGCTGGTTGTCTTATATATTTTTTTACATATAAATTTGACATATCTACATTTTACTCTTTACTATAAATGTCAGTACTCACCGTTGCATTAGCGTGCAAGCAAAATATATGGAAGAACGGCAAGTCAGTATGCAACTGGCCTTGACTACACTGATTTTAACTTCACAGTTCACATAATAAGTTTGTTAAAGCTATCTACAAGAAAAAAAAGTAATAATATTGGAAGCATTTGTATGAGATTTTATGTATATTTTAAAAATAAATTCTTCCTTTTCGGCTCATTTTTGGTAAACCACTTCCATTTATTTAAACTTTAATGGTCTAGTAACAGAATAATTTAAGTTGGAATGACAAGGGCAATATCAAACTTAAAAAAATTAATGGGGCAGTTACAAGACTTACATCAACCCCTTTGTAGTAAAAAAGGAACAAACAAAAGTGAGAAGAACAATGGGAACTTGGATATCTTACCACGACAAGTGTATTGTACGTATAGATTGTGACCCAGTCGCAGGCTTTCCAATCGTTCAAAAGGCGATTCGTGCGTTCGATTCATGGAATCTTACTCACTTCAAAACCTTTTTGAATCAAATTGATCACGAGGTAGTTTTGTTGTTAATGGTGGTTCTTAACTTTTTTTCTAAGCAAATCATTAAATTATGTGTGTACTCAATTTCATCTTAAATTTATCTCTTCTCCAACGATTTCGTTAAGCTATACACAGGAAACTTTAGACTCTATTCTCGACAATTTCTTTATCAAAACTGCACAAAATATAATTCATAGCTGGCATTTTATTCATGTAGTCCACAGTCCTTAGCGGTCAGCTGTGATCTTACCCTTCTTATATGCAAACACAAAAAAGAAACACAATTTCCAACTGAAATGTTTATTTCAAAACATAAATTTCAGGGAGAATTTTGAAGAACGTGCCTTTAAAACATCGGCTACGTTTGCCTAGTTTTGTTTAATATACCCGACTGACTTTAAGGCGGTGTAACTCCGGCCTGCCTTGTCCAATTTCGGAATTTAATTCGTAATGCATGAAATGCATTCTGAACTACTGTAACTTTTGGCACGTGATATTCGATGCGTGGGTACGTGAACTGGACTGGAACTAGTTACGTGTTATGATTCGCCACGTCGCTTTGCATTGGAGGAGTTTTTTTTCCCATCAGCTTCCGTGTGGATCATGGTAAAGAAAAAACTATTTCTTGCAAGAAATTAGCCCTCATTTACTGACAAAACACCTACATATCGTTGCTGTTTTAGCGACCATTGAGATGCAAAGTCCAACACTGAAATTTCTATGTGAAATCGAGGGCAAATTTTGGACTTGGAATTTATGCTTATGTTACCATTGTCAAATAGTGAAGAAACTTTCATTGAAGTGAGAATTGATTGTCGAATTTACGATATATATACCGAACCGAGCAATCAAGTGACAGTTGGAGATTGGAACAGCGGTGCTTAATTAGCGAAACTGTTGAAGAAAAAGTACACTGCAGTACAGTGGTAGCCTGAACCGCAATCGAAGTTTGCAGGTGAACAATATTTGCTGGGCCGGTTAGCACCACATTACGTACTACAGGAACCTTGATCGTCAACACTCCAAATCTTTGAACAAGCTTATACAACTGATAGGGGAAAAGCTGATTTGGGGCTGATTTTGCAGCTGTTGTACGTGATTTGTTGTAACAGAACTGAGTGCATTCGGTTTAAATTGTTCACAGGTCTTATTTTATCGATTTTGCTGCTACCCTAAATGCAACAAACTTCTTTTTGGTTGTAAAAAAAACAACGGCATAATTGTATCGATTCCTCATTAGCTCCCACACATTATTTGAGTCCCACCGGAAAAATTCGTCAATAATTGCAGTCAGTGTTTTTTACAAAAGACGCAGTGAATGTACCCTGGATGCCAGAGGTACGGCTCACTGCTTGCGGCTTTGAACCTGCCATGTTGTTCAGCCTGGCGCTTCGCAGTTTGTTTTGATATGAATGCTAGGATTTGAGCGACCATTGCCTCTGGTACCCCGGTGCAGGGTACAGTAAAAAAACAAACAGATTTCTGACAGTTGGTGACGTTTTATGGGAGAATTCATTCTTCAACTTTATTCTATTCAGGCTGAGTAATGTCTTCGAGAGAACTTGACATATTTAAAAGCGGTTCTTTGATTCTGGCTTTAGACGTATTCGCTATAGCATTCCAAACTTACCCAGAGGGTCCTTTTAATTTCGTCTAAAAGTATGTTTCAGGCATTACAAATTTTGTTCAATAGCTGAATGGGAAAAAAGCATTCCTTAAGATCAAAAACGTTGAAGGTTAACACTTCTCAGCTATTCGCCTCTCTTTCAAGGGGGGTGGGGTTGTTGCTACAGACTTTGTGAAAAACGCAACGAAGCGAAACAACCTTCTTTAAAAATCAAGCAGATCAAGAGAAGACTATCTTAGGCTGATATAATGTTTAAAAATGAAGGATAACCTCGACAACTTCATGAGGGGTGTTGTCACCATTGAAAAAAATTTTAGAACGAAAGAAATTAAAAATATTAATAGTAAGATTAACAATAACAATAGTATAAAAATAGTAATACTAATGATAAGTATAATAATAACACTAATAACAACAATTATAATGATGAAGATAAAAACACTTAAACATAATAACAACACACTTATATTATAGGGCGAGTTTTTTTAAAACAAAAACTGCAAATGACAATAAAAGGTGTTGATTAATTGAAAGCAAAACAAAAGTTTGACTTGAATTTTGATTTGACAAAATATAAGAAGTTTTCCGTGTTCCGGATATCAGCTGGGAGATCCGTTCCAAAAGGTAGATGAGGCAAACTGATGAATGAACTATCAGTAAGGATTTCTTTGACTTTATATGTGGGAAAGGAAATCTGGCTGTCTTGGTTAGAGCCGTGAAGGCGCTCTTGTCTAGGATGAGCGATCGAGATTAGATCAGGCAAGGACAATTTTGAAAGTGATTCTAAGTCTGAGGGGCTTAGATTTCACGTCCCTTTTCACAGAGGAACCACCATTTAAGAACACTGAAAAAACCCAAATGCATGCCTAGTGTTCCTGCGTTATCGCCTAAACCTACTACTAATATTCAAATTTAAGGAAGCTATTGACACTTATACATCTCTTAAGGTTAATGTTCAGTTTGAGTGGTGTTTTCAGTTAATGGAGCATATCTTTGTTATTTCGTGATGTGACCCTGTTTACCCGTATATCACTGAGAAGCTTGTTTAGTAATTTCAAATACATCAATCAAGAGAACGGACGCCTTGTTTCTGACCTTTGTGTTACCTTTTCGGAAGTTGCAAGTCAAAAGTGTTGCGTTTGATAGCACCAGTTATTACATTTTCATGTTTGACACTATTTAATTTGCAGTCCAAAACCGTGCCAGCAATTTTTGAAACTTTAAAAACTTTTTAACTTTATCACCATAGAACACCGAACGCTTTCGATTACGAAAATGTTATTTCGCGGTTTTGGCTGTAAAATAATAACAAAACGGCTTTTAAAATCTGTTCTGTAAAAGGACTATTATTTTCCTATATTCAACAAAATAGTAGTGTTCCTTTAGCATGTCTCTTTGTTCGATTATATGTTTAAATGATGTCGAGAGATATTAAAGATTTAAATTCGTACTTATTTCAAAATTTTTGATAAAACAAGAGTGATTGCACGCCGCATAAATGACGTCACGAACGTGCGAGCAAAGCAACATTGGACTGATGTTCAGACAATCAGCACGGGTTGTCTTTATAAATTACACTATTGGAGAGCTCGCACGCTCGCAGCAATGTTTCGTTGCTCCCTTTCTCTGCATTTCATCTAGTTATATATTTCAGTCACTGCATGGGATTCCATGTTTTGTTTGTCTCAAATTCAATCCACCGTTGTAGCACAATGTCAACATCTACTTTAGATTTTGCGCGGCGTCCTTGAGTTACGCCTTTTAGATACGCATCTTGAAACCTATAAAAACAACACTAGCAAGGCCCGATACACTTTTATTACCAATTTTAATACCCAAATAAGAGTCAAACAATAGTTTCACATTTGCAATTATAGATTATGGAAGAAATCACCAGGTAAAATTACGGTGTTAATTTTCCCTTACTGTTTTATTTATCATATTTATTCAAAGTATCATTAAAACACAGCAGAATTGTCCTTTTCTTGTATATAGGCGCTAATATTTGCTAAACAACACCTTATTTTAAATTCGCGTTTAAATTTAACTAAAAAATAGCAAAAATTAAACAAAAGTTATCTTGCTCCAAACAAATTTTTTCAAGAATCTAAATAGCCCCAAACTGAGCTATGATTGGATGTAACTACTTGCTGACGTAGATATCCTTTATGACGTATCTGGGTGTGCCGCACGAGGTCTCGGTAGATATCCCAGCGTCCCTTGCACCATTCTTACGACGCAACACCACAGTTGCTCGTCTCTTCCCTCCTCCATTGAGACCATGCCAGAAGTTGTTTCGCTTGTTGTCGCAACGTTTGGTAATTCCATCAAAACCATCAGCTGTAAAGGACAATAAATAGTGTGACGCCGGTATTTTTTTGTTATTGATAAATGTCAACAAAGGTAACAAATAGAGCCACTCACTTTATTGATATCTAAAAAGACTTAGTGGTTTTTGCCGGAAACTTTCAAAATATTTGACGGATTGGTTACATGTGCAGTAAAGAGTGTTATCCTTGTGTAATGCATATGGGAACACTTTATAAAATCTTAAGGGACAAATTTTTCTTAAAAATGGGTTTATTTCTAAGGAAAAGAAGTAATACCTTTGTTTTTACTCATTCAAAAGCGACAGGTCGAAAACTTCTTTTACAATCCGAGTGTCAGTCTGTCTGTTCGCGAAAGATAACTTCAAGTTCATTGTCTGTATCAACTTAATTTACCCCTGTAAAGTGTATTAATGTGCTCATTCATCAGTGGTCGAGTGGTTCTGTCGAAATAGTTGCTAACGAATCTATTATTGTATTTGCTCTTTAGAGTAATTGTGCTTACTCATCAGTGGGTAAACGGCTCTGTCTAAGACGGTTCTCTACTTGGTCTGAGGGTTTAATGGAGTATGAACCTACTACAGATCTACACGCATTTTAAGAATCTCACTTTTGCTCATTTGCCGTTTATGTTTAAACTTGTTAGTAACGATGTTATATATTCTACTTTTCCAACCAATCTTATTAGGTCTTAATTTTAAATCATCCAGTGCTTGTATACCTCGATTCATTACTATAATTGCAGCCGATATTTCTGTTATACTGGCTTCATCTTAAACTAAGTGCTTTAAGCTAAATATGCACTCTCGAAATACTCAAAGCTCACTCGCTTTCACAATATATTAAGTTCATTTTATACCAGAATTTTCAAAACGGTGTGATATAGTCAGATAATGCGCGAGTTTACATTTTATTTTCTGAAAAATAGACATAGCTTAATATAGAAAAAGGAAGGAAACCTCAAACGCTAGAAAGAAAGAAGGAAAGAAAGAAAGAAAGAAAGAAAGAAAGAAAGAAAGAAAGAAAGAAAGAAAGAAAGAAAGAAA
>JAOBRG010001419.1:0-10002 GCA_027574985.1 Umimayanthus nakama | reverse complement strand
TGTTTTTATGTAAAAGTTGGTGTGATAACCTTAGAGTTTTTACCGACGAAATATATGTAGATGTAGATGTAGAACAGATTATTTAGGACGCTTGAACCCCACAGGCCTTTTCGGTTCCTGTATTGACTATTGACTATGACAACCTTTTTTGAAATAGCTGTATATATATATAGCAAATATCAAGTCAATCGGATGAAAAGTGTCAAAAGTGGAGGGGGAAGGGTCCGATTTCCCCCCCCCCCCTTATGCCTTTGTGTAACTTTTTTCACCTTATGCTTTCTAGGGCTTAAAGAAAAACAACACTAAGTGCTTTTTCTTTTTGTATAGAAAAAGCAATTGTAAACGAGTGATCAGGTGGAGCACAGCCAATCCATAAACTTAAGGAAAACTGGAGAACTTAAAATCATCGACGTTTGCCTTTCCCATCTTGGAAAACTCAAACCTTGAGTCAAACCAAGTGGGCAAATAGTGATTCGTGCAAACACGTTTAACAACCATTTGGAACGGGAGATAGCACATAAAAATAACAATTCTGCTTTTAATGCCATAGAACAGGCCAAAACATAGTTCATAGCTTTTTTTGCGTGCAAAGTTTTTCTTCATGCAATCTCTGTCTTTTAAATATGTTGAATCACACACGTCTTACAGAATTTACGCTGGTGTCAAATACTATAGGTATTCCCTAAAAGGAAAAACATAATTACTCTTTTTCAAGGATAAATAAGATATGAAAGAGAACACATTAATGGACCTGTCGCGCAAGACATTTAGTTATCATTTCAATTAACACCTTCATTATTTCTTGCTACTTGACTGTTCTGCTTGTATAGTATCAACCTTTTCACGGGCATGGAGTTGAATCGCATTTGATTCACTGAATTGTTCGCTTTCTATTTAAAAATTGCATTAATAAAGTCAACTCGTTGAGAGTATAATTGATGTTTAGTAGCATAAGTTTGCAATGCCAGTTGAAACCTTTTTTATTGCTTCTTCTGTTCTCAATAATACTCAGATTTTTGAAAACCCTTAAAACATTAGCGAGAATAGTGACAGTAGTAATAAAAAGTAGTCTTGCTTTTTTTTTCTTTTCTTTTTTCTTTAATTTTGTCCTTTTCGAACACTGTTTATTTAATTTTTGTATATGTAGTAAAATTCTCATAAGGTTGGCAAAACAAAAAAAGAATAGTAATAGTAATAACAATAAAGGCATTAGTATTGGTAATAATAATAATAATAATAACAACAACAATAATAATAATAATAATAACAATGATAACAATAATAATAATGACAATAATGATAGTAATAAAACCGGTAGTAGTACTAATACAAGTAGTGATAATACTAAAATCTCATACTTAATTAAATTTCTTTATAGTTATAAAAAATTTATCTATTTTAAACATATATAACCAAGACACTTTGATTATATACCAAGCAAAAATGAAATATTGCTAAAATTATAGAAAACGTAATGGAAGAAGATAGCAAAATCGGATGGTTACAAGCTATCCGACTGACTTGATCCATGAGAAAACATTACTGGAAACAAAAATCAGAAAACATCAACCTCAAAAAACATTCACGAGCTTCACAAAAGGACCACTGAAATTAATAGGCTTTACTGCGCTTGTAGAAACTTAAAGTCCACGTAAAATGAATAATTTACAATTGTTTAAACTAATCTTTTCGTACATTTTTTAAACCGTGCTGCAATTCGTTACCCGCTTGGCCTATTTAGAAGTTGACAGTAATAACTAAAGCTTTCCGTAAGATGATTACAGTTTTCAGCACGTACAGGTTAAACCCAGCAAGCAAACCCTATTCTGTGCACAAATGCAAAGAAAATACGCCTTGCCTTTGTAGGCACAACACTGAACAAATGAAGCAACAATTTATAGCTAGAACTTCATAGTCATAAATTGCTCAGGAATAGAGAGAAATACAGAAAAGAAGAAAATGGAAGTGATGTATTGGGTATTGTCTATTAAGTCAGTATGCTTATTTTACCACACGAGCAGAAGGTCATGAAAAAATCCCCTGGAAATTAAAGTTAGGTTCGAATCCTTGGCATTGTCGACTTATGTACGCGTTTTTTGTCCCAGAAAACGCATGTTATTTTTTTCGCAAATAGGAGAAGAAAGAATTTGTTACCTTCTTTTGTTAAGCACGTGTTGCAGTTACCAGTAGCCACCCTTCCCGAGACAACCAGCAGTGTCAGCAGAAGTAAGATACAGCACAGTAATCCATTGATAAGCAGTCCAAGACGAATCATTCTCATCTCCTTTTTGGACAGTGTACTTCCTAAGCCTTCCCATGTTTTCTGCGCGCGATCGAAAATGACCCTTTCCCTGATTAGTTTTCCAGGTAATTTTTCTTGTTCGGAATGAAGATCTTGAGAGATGGTTTTAGTAGCATCCTGCTCGTTAATATTACCTAGCATTAGGTAATCTTCCGAGTACACTGGACCGGTGGGTAGACTTTTGAAGTTCTGTTCAACTGGAGGTAAAGCATCATCATTTTTCTTTTCTTCCTTCGGCTTGACTTTTATTGGCGAGACCTTTTTTGACTTGTTTCTGGTCAAAAACGACATGTTGTTTTTTACTCAAGCTCGCACGAACTGTCTGTGTCGTAACTACAGAAACATGAGACATAATTCAATTAATATTGATAATAATAATCTCGAGAATGCTCTTTCATAGTCGACATGTCCATCATTACAGCGAGTCGCTGTTTCATAAAAAATTCCGCACAACCTTTTCTTCTTTTAAAATAACAAAAAATATCTTTATTTTAACACCATTAGACTCGTCACTAAAAATCCTGATGTTTTAAAGATAGGGATAGCATCTGCAGGTAATAACGTATGCGAAAATAATTGACGTTTAGTAAGTGGAATAAGAGTGATGTTTTTTAAAATGGTGTACCTTCATTAGCGCAGCATATCAATGAGCGGTAACAGTTGTTGGTCCATAAAAATGCCCGAGAGCTTTTGAGTCAAATCAATTTCGCGGCTGTAGGTTCGGAAGTAGGTAAGACCTTGGATGTGATCCAAAGGGAGTTATTAACAACCGACGGCAATGCATGGTGTAGACTGAAGAGGTTTATAAAGCGTCTAATACACACAAGGTGTTAAAATGTACTATAGAGGTATCCAATTAACATTAACTTTGATTGATTTGATAACTCTTAAAATTCACTGTAAACATTTAGGAATTACAGCTCTATCCGTTCATTTGTCCCTTAACAAATAAAAATGTCAACATTTTCAAAACAAGAACCAACGTGGGAGTGGAAAACTGCGCCAAGCAACACCGCAAGCTATGCCAGGGGATGGAGCTATGTAATGTATTCCCTTTTGTACTTGTTTAGTAATACCAATTTGGTGACCTGTCGTCAAAACTGTTGAAGAGCACGTCTATATGCATTCACAAGCGAGGCCGTTTTAAATGCTATTTTTCATTCACATTTTTTTAAAGAAACATCATTAAAAACGTGAGTAAGGAATGCTTTAAGTTTGATTGCAGAAAGTTAAACATCCGAACCTTCACTTTGTAACATGTTCCCACTGTACAATATTTTGCTGGCATTACACCAAATAAAAATGAGGTTGGAACTCAAACTAAAACTTAATCATTTTTAGAATAATAAAAGTTTTAAAAATGCGGACCGGAGTGGTTTGATCTTTTATGTGCGACTATTTGGGATATCATTGGAAGGGTCCAAATGACCCCCCCTTCCCTCCCCGACTTGGGTCAATTTGTTACTGATAAGAGTGACAAGTGCATACACAGGACCCAGGACCTTCTGGTTAGCCGCCATATTGGTTTGGAAGGGTATTTTTTCTTGGATGTGTCTTAGTTCCTCAGCGAGCTATTTCTTCGCGTTCATTTTTGTCATCATTCACAATCAACAGATTTGTCGCGCTTCTTGCGATAGATAGGCGTTGTACTCAACAAAGCTAGGGCTTATTGTTTCGGAACTATCCTAAGCGACCTCAGGGTGGATGTCTGTTGGAATGACAGTACAACATACAAAAAAGTTTAACAAACTTAACAAGCAATACTAGGCAGTAGAAGGGCTTTCGGTTTGGCTTACAACAGGATCAATAGTGCCTTAAGTTTTTTACATAGGATGATTTTTGTCGCAACCAGTGACAAGAGGTTCTATTTTAAAACATTAGTCCAAATCAGTAGGTTGTTTCATAACACGTTGAAATTAAACTACACAACTTAACCCCCTTACAATTCGCTTCGAAGGCAACATTTGTATGTGGTGAATCAATTTATGCATCGTCATATAGTCAATCAGATTCGAAGACTGTTGTTTTCTTAATGTCTAGTAACACCTGGTTGGCAAGCAATTTTAATGCCCCGAACAACAAATAACATGACAGCTGTACATTGGTATTTTCGGCAACTTTAAATCAACACTAAACGTAGAACATACAAAAGGCATACAAGCCCATTCAACATTGTTCTTGTATATAGCTTACAAGCAGTCTGTATTATTTTACTATTCTAGAAATAACAGATCCGAAAACAGAAGGCTAAGTAGCATACAATGAATTAAACTACGCGAAGGGATAAAAGCAAGACAAAACCAAAAGTACAAATTAAAAAGCATCAGCAATGCACTTGATGTTTGAGCGTCGTGTTGACAACGCTAAACCGGGATCGACACGGGTTGAATTAAACCCACTTTCAGTGGTGGTGTGTGTAAACACAAACCTGGGTCAAACCAAGGTTAGTTTTGTTTTTGCATATGCGCAAATGTTAACGAGAATGTTACAAAACAACAAACTTGCTTGATTGCAGAACACAATAACTTCACCTGGGAATGAAACCAGCCGGCCACCTTCCCGTCGTCGTCTTTGAACAACAGAATGTCAAAAGTTTAGAGTTTAACAGAGAATGTGAACGTTATAATAAGATTCCTTTCAAACTTTTTGTGACACCTTAAAAAAACTGGCTTTATTTTATTTAATTCACATACCTTCACACGCTTGCGCGTGAAAAACTAAACGGGTTTTTCGCCAGTGTGAACAAAGTCGGGTTCAGTCTGGTTGGTTTTAAATTGGTTCGAACCTGAGTTCTTTTTATGCCTTCTAAACATGGCTTTATGTTTGCCGGACCTACAATAAGCTGCACTTTGCAAGGGATCTCGGGTACTGTTCATGTTTTCTGTTCCCTTTGGGTGCTTAAGGGGGATTTGAATCCTGCAAAATTTGAAAAAGTTAGAAAAGGTGTCTCTTGCGTTTGTGAGGATGTACAGTTCCTTCATTTCTGATCCCAGTAACTGAAAGCGCCTACGTAGAGTGTCCTTACTAGGTCATCGGACCGCAGCAGGCCAATAGTTATCAACACTGACAGCATAAGAGACAAGGATGCTTATCCGATGTGTGAAGTGTAAACATGCATATTCTAGGTAAATGTACATGTATACGTGTAAACATACATATACAATTCAAAATATTTTCGCCTCCAATAAGGCAAATAGAAAAAAGTAGTTAAAAATCGATTTTAGAGTAACTCCAATTAGGTGATATAATTTCGTGTTAAAGTCTCAAGGGACATTTTTATTCACTCGATATAAACCTAATTGAGAAACGTTGTATCATCCTTATCTAGATGCACTTCAAACAATTTTGGAACAACGGAAGCCATCCAATTGCAGTGTCGTGGAAATGATATAAACAGATAACAAAACATTTACAAATATAGGTTCGCTGACACTAAGAAAATAATTTATTACAATTTCGTTTTAAAAAACGTCATGAACAAAACGTTTTACTGTCGTCATATATAGTATTATGGGCTAATGGTAGCAAAAAATTCTTATAAACACAAAGTATTCAGGTTACATCGGCAGGATGACGTCGAAGTCAATCCGTTGTTTGAGAGTGGTGCAGCTTTCTTTCAAGTGGTCAGCGGACATTCCCAGTAGTGCAGTAGACAGTAAACGTTGCTACCACTGGGAGCAAACCCAATTAAGGAAGACACTCCTTTGCACTCGCATTTGAAATACCGAGTACTCGTTGAGGCATAGTACACGCTGGAAAACCTATATTCTGCCGCTCCTTCCGTTGAACAAGTTGCACCAAGGATTCGCTTATTCTGTTGAAAAATATGAGTATTTTAGATGGTGTTTTAAAAGTATTTCATTGGGAAATGTTTTGTTTGCATTAATGTTTAACTTACAACGAACATTATCTTAACAGCTGTTGTGCTACCTTTAGTAGATCTTACATATAATTTTGTTATAATCCGTTTGGTAGAGATAATCATACGACTTTGAGTGCAAACTGAAACTAATTTGCACGAGTGAGTTTTTCAAAAGTATCAAAATTTAAGGAACCCGCAGTCCGCCATCTTGGCAGCCATTTTGAATTTTTTAAAACTTATATTTTGTACAAAACTGCAGTTTGCAGCCTCAAATAGGAATATTATTAAAAACAGTCTTAACCAAGAAAATAGAACAAATTTTCTTAAAATATCATAGTTTTCAATTTCAAACTATAATTTGAATAATTAGCTACGCATAAACTTTAAATGATGACGTTAACTAATTAACGTTAAAATATGCGATCATAATCAGACTACAGGCACTAAAAGTTTCATTTTAATTACTCGTGAGCTTCAAATTTTAGGTTGAAAAAACTTATTGGGGAGATCGTTTGACCCCCCTGAACGTACAAGCGTTAAAAGGTTAAGATCGGTTAGCAAAAACGTTTCGTGTGTACCCTTTCGTTTCATTTCTTTTTCTCTAAGTTTTAAAATATATATAAAAGTACTGTTAAAGGTGTGATATAGTGGTACCACTCTCTTATTTTAAGAATTTTACGAAGTACAATTAGTATTACCATAAACTCAATGTGGAAGGTTGAGCATGACTTCGTCCGAATCTTCCAAACTCATATCATCCAAATCTAGTGTGAGTTTGTTATGACCAGTAGTTACAAGTTAATATTAGCTTTGTTTTTTATATCTACGTTTTGCTAGGCTGACAAGCTTTATTCTCAAAGCAATTACACGTACCTTGGGTTCAGGTTGTATAACATCAGTGCTGGTTCCAGTACCAGCTGCAGTCGTTCTTGAAGACTTTAGAGTTTTGTAAATGCACTTGCTCAAGTCTCCAGATCCACTCGGACCGGGAGGTCCTGGGGCCCCGCTCGTTCCATTTCTCCCTGCTGCTCCAGGCGGCCCTTGCAGACCAGTTGGACCCGATGCACCCGGTGCCCCTGGAGGTCCCGAAGGCCCTTGGGCTCCTGCTGTTCCATTATTACCTTGTGGTCCAGAAGGTCCTTTGGGACCAGGGAGTCCTTGTGGACCAGTCCGGCCCGTAACACCCTGTTCCCCTTGAGATCCCGAAGGTCCTGAAGGCCCCGATGTCCCATTTTTTCCTTTGGGTCCTTGAGGCCCTTTGGGCCCAGGAGGTCCTTGCTCCCCAGGGGGACCTGGAGGGCCTTTGGGTCCTCGGCTGGCTTTGGAACTGTTTCCAAATTGTGTGCGGTCGAAAAGGTCAACTCTGATTCCGCTGATCTGAGACGATAAATTTATGTTAAAATAAAACTTAAAAGCTATTAAATAGCAAGGTTTAGTTTGGACTAGATAAAAGTACAAAAAAAACCCAAATAATATACTAAGAGAAAAAGTTGCAATACTAACGTTTGCTACAGTAACAACAACACCAATATCGGCAACAACAAAAATAACCATTGCAACAGCAATTGCTGCACGTATTTCGAATTCGGTAAGCTATAGTTTGACAAAAAAATAATTAGTTGCATAATATAGAAATTAAACAATGCTGTGCAAGCCGGTTCAGGTTTATTTTTTTTTAAAAAGTAAAACTTACTTGTTCAGAAAGGGTTGAATTGATCTCCATCAGTGTCTGGAATAAGACAGGAAAAATATAGATTACTAACTCAATGCAGTTTTACAACAAGAACACTATCATCTTAAATTTTTCACTACCTTTTCTTTCTTTTCAATTTTGTATACATTGCATATAATACCCGACTAGTAGACATAAAGGAAAATTTACTAGGATGGACAATATCCATGACTCTTCAACTACTTAGGAAGAATCTCAGATTTACTAAAACAAAAAAAAACTGTTAATCTATACAGCTTTAAAAACCGCTCAGTAACATGAAAATACAAAACAACGATCTTTCTTTTTTTCAGACATGTATAGCGTTATGGGTTTATAGAATTGAACAAGTCTACACACATTATTTTACCAAACAATTTATAGACAAATCTAAAAACTGCAAAATCCAAAATCGTTACACGATCCCTTCTGTTAATGGCCTGCTTTTGTACTTAAAGTAAAATAACTTAATAAATAAACTTTTACGGAAAAAGTGTCATTTGTGTTGCAGATTTTACACACAGGTGTATCTCGAAATCTTTTTACTTACCTGCGAAAACTGTCTAAAGGATTTGGCCTCACCATCGTTGTCTTTGAGCTGAGTTTGGATCTCTTCAACCTGCAATTGAGGTACCATAGAACTGAAAACGAACTAAAAGACCAATTCTTAAACGTGTTTTTCGGTAATGATACTCGATACTCGTGTGTTAGACGCAGAGTTGTACATGACTGTGTTTCTATATTGGCACTGCAAGAACTTTTTACTTTGTCGTAACTTCCAACAATAAGCGGACAAAATTCTTTATGTACATTAAACTAAAACAGTTGCTGTAATAGTAGCATAATATCCTAATTAGAGGGAAAACCTGGATCGTCAGGCAGCAAAAACATAAAAAACATCACAATGGCACAAATAACCCCGAACGTACCGTCCAAGGGAGGTCAAATGGATGCCCCATATTTTTTTCCACTCTACATGTAAACTTTGAAGCTTTCAAGGAATCAAAATGAAACTCTTAGAACCTGTACTACGATATTGAGCGCATCTTTTGACGTTAATATGATGGCATCATAACTTATAATTTACTAGTTATGCAAGTTAAAGTGCGAAGTAGAAAACTGTTAATTTTTGGGAAAAAATGTTGAAGTTTCTTTTTTAAGACTCTACTCGCAATTATATTCCTATTTGAGGCTGGACACATATGATTTCTACTAATTGCAGTACAAATTGCTGAAATTTTGCACGGCCAAAATGGCGGACATGATGTGAAACATTTGTTGCCATAGCAACAGTTTCAATTAATCCAAATTTTCCGGGCATGCCAAAGCTTTTTATGTGCAACCAGTTGGAAAATCTATGGGTGCTCCAAGTACCCCCTCCCCCTCTCTGGGTTAATTTGTTACAGTAAATACCGTACGTGGTCATCCGATAACAAATAAATCACACCAACAAAAGATGCCGTGGTAGCTCATGTTTTTACTACACGAGTATATGGTAACACAATGATACCAACAACTGGTGTCATGGTAACCTGTGTCATAAATAGGTAGCTATAACAAAACAAAACAACACTAAAAGATACCTTGGCAGCTCATCCATTTATCACATGACTATGCAAACGCAGTAAGTGCAGCACAAGACACCCTGGTAATCTATTTATGCTGTTATTACACAATCATTGCATTTTATTACGCAGTAAGACCGTAAACAAATACCATAGTACCATATATCAACACCAAGTAGCCGTGACGTCACCACCAATTATGGTAAACAACGTACGTCAATACAATGGCACCGACAACACATACGTTTACGTTGCTACTGTTGCAGTTACTGAATGGCTTTAAAAACACACATACAACAATAAGAAACACAATTGTAATCCATGTCAATAAATACACAACCGTTGCAACATAGTGACAGCAACAATACATTAAATAGAGAATAATACATGGTCGCGTGGAGATATGGAATTTATCTTCGAGTGTTCACATCGATATCAAACGAGTGAGCGCAGCGAACGAGTGAGATGTCGAATGTGAACACGACAAGATAAATTCCATATCTCCAAGCGTCCATGTATTATTCTGTTTATTATATAAACAAGAATCAGCCATTCCATAAAC
>JAOBRG010001408.1:0-10002 GCA_027574985.1 Umimayanthus nakama | reverse complement strand
TTAAGGTTCCACTTCAGTTCAATGTCGTTTAGTTTTAGTTAGTTCAAAGCACGACCTGTAAAACTTGGTCAATGAAGTTTAAAATGCAAACGATTTTTCAAAGTAGATATTAACTGATCTGCATGATCTATCTAAAAAAAACAACAACAGAACAACAGTGTTTAAGTTAATGACACACAAATTCAAATTTACCTGGGCAGGGAAAGTCGTTGCATTTTCGAAGATCAACACTTGAGCCATTTGTACATCCGGGTCCTCCAAGTTCAGTAGGAAGACTGTTACAAGTCCGGTTACGCAACTGTGACCCACAGCCACACGACTTGGTACAAGGCGTGAATGAGCTCCACGGACCCCACCCTCCTGATACTGGATAACAAAAAACAAGAAGCAGATGTTATCACGGTACAAGGGGTAAAAGAGCTCCACGGACACCACCCTCCTTACACTGAGAAACAGGACACAAGCACTTGTTATCTTGATACAAGGAGTAAGTGAAACCCACCCTCCTGACACAGGGTAACAAGGAAACAAACGGCTTTATTTTGGTACAGTGAGTGAGCGAGACTTTTAAGCTAAAATATCTTAGTTGTTATTTAATTTAGCTGTTTAATCATATTTATTTCGATTTATCTACCTTACTTTAGTGTTAATAAAAGAAAGCATATAATGGTTGTTTCGGTAAATCAGGTCTGCTGACAACCAGTGGGTCGAAGAATCTTGCTACAAGCTAGAGATGGAATCCTTCAACACTCTGTTCGAAGAGGGCGCAGGGCTGAGCCTGAGTGTCCAATTTTAGTTCTCAACTGTCTGTGCTCCGACCGCGTCAGATGTGCCAAAGAGTGTGAGCTCAACTGTAAAGGCACCAAAAGTCACCAACAAGAGTACGACAGAATAACCTTAACAAGAATGAAGGACCAAGACTTTAGCAGATGTAAAACCAAATAATTAAACTCCATTTCAGGCGGACCTTTAGATAAAACAAACGCTGGTAATGTGATTGTATGATCCCAAAATGTTAATGAAACTAATATATGCATAATAATAATAATAATAATAATAATAATAATAATAATAATAAAGACAACAATAGCAACAATGACATAAGTTGGAGATCTAAAACAGAAGATGCTTGATTGAAATTGTTTATATACAGCAAGAATACAGTGGGGCCCGAGGACTGAGCCTGTTAAATCACGGGAACTTCCTTCCAACAACTCTGTCTCTTTTTTTCCCTTCAAATAAATTGAAGTCTGAATTCCAACCATACACACTTTACCTTGAGCGAGACATCCGAAGACGAACGAGACAAACAGAATCAGTCTGAAACTTGGCATCATGGTCGACTGATAATCCTGTGGGATAAAGCGAATTCTAGGTGGTCAGCCGTTCCTCGTTAGAACTTTTATTACAACTGGCATAGAAAAACAAATGCTCTTTTCTCTCTTGATTTGCAGCCGATCGGGGCTCAACTCATTGTAGCTTTTAGGGTTAACGCTTTTGTTTCTTTACAGGTTTAACAAGAAAGTGGTACTAGATAAACTTTATTTACTCCACAACGATTTGCCACAAGCTAGCGCTTTCTTTCCGCAGAAACATCTACTTTTAGAAAGGTAAAAAGGAGAGAACTTCCAATACTTTTTTCACTCAAATTTTTGTAAATTTCGAGTGGATAGAAGAAGAAACTGATTTTTTTCTTAGCAGCAAAATTATGCTCAAGATATTGAGAGGTAAGTGCAGCATTTCACGGGAAGTAATTCTGACGCTACTTTGATTACAAGCATTTTGCGACGGTCCTTCCGATCACGAGAGTTGGAAACGTTTTTTATGCCCTGTTTGAGTTTTAGAAATTAAAGGCAGTTTCTATTAAGGGTCTGAGAAGAACTGTTTCGCCCAGGAAAATGATAATAAATTTGCTAAGTTTTAAGAAAAGTTCAGATGATATTAGTGCCAATCGTAAGCCCAAAACACACGAGGTCGCTGAGGTTTAAATAGGAGCTGCAAACAATCTAGTCTTCAGGAAAAGCTACTGCTAACTCCCTGCTCAATTAGCCAGGGAATCAAAGACACAAAAACAATCGGGCCTACTGAGAACCACTAAACAAACCTGTATTTTTTGCACAAAAAGTGTCTTTAAGATACAGGTTTAACAGATACTGCCTTTTTGTAAAAAGAAGACACTTCAATGATTTGCACCAGAACACTTACGGAGAACGCGACTTGAATCCTGGCGTAGCTGTGTTATGCTCTGCTAGTCGTTCAGCCGCAAGTAAAGCTCACAACTTGCAGTGCAGCTCTTAATAAGAGTGTAAATGCTAAGAACTGTCAATCATTGTACGCCACCACCAATAGGACTCAAGAAGTGAGGGGCGGGAGAAGGCTTTAATAAGGAGACAAGCAAGTTTGCCGACACCAAAAGGAGCTATAGTGTTTCTTAATTTTTCAGCATGTTTAAAAATATTTCGCAACTTGTAAAGATCAGGATTGGTTTTTAAAAAAATTTAAGTGGTTGGAGAACTCGATGCATGCGCAACCTTTCATCAGTGAAATATCAGATAAGGCTCCTCCCACAATCGATAGGAACTCTATCAGTTTATGTATGACGTGACGATCAATCTATGAAGACAAATAACTGTTGTTTGAATTTGGACAGATTTTGGTAAACAGTGATGTGGACAACTCCATGCAATCACAAAAACTCAACAATTTAAAAGATCCTCCCACAACCGACCGGAATTTTATAATTTTATATGTTGACAGAGCTGTAGACACAAACGTTAATAGACTTATTGTGGCGAGCCTCAAGCTACGACGCATATTTCTTTTGTGTTTTGCTTTGTCATTGTTTTAGTAGCAAACACTTAGGAGCAATTGCATTTTATGCACTTAATAAGTCACAAAGCGAATTTCCGTTGTCTTCTTTCACAAGCAGTGAACAGTTTTAATGCGCTTCTACTATTCACAGGAAACAGTGCAATTGTTTATTAAAACATTTTAGCCTTTAATCAGAAAATGTATACAATTGGTAAAACTCCTTAGACAGCAAAAGCGCTAGAACTCACAAACCCATCCCGCTTAAAAATTCTTGTAAAATTGACCTTGAAGTGAAAAATAAATTGGTTTTAAAAAAATAAAACAAATTGGCACTAATCTTGTTGACAGCGTGTTCCCCATCTTCGGAATTTTTGATAGTTTAATCAAAGCCTTGACATTTTAATTTTCAATTGTTTTGATATTTTAATAGCTGTGCGAATCTAGTTAGCCCGGGTAAATTTCCATTTTATAGCAATTATTGGATCTGAAATACTACAAAGTTTTTTCTCAGAACTATGAATGTCTAGTATTTGTATTCTTTGAACCTGAGTCAGACCATTCGATATTGTGTTGTGACATAAATATCAATCACTGTACGCTCTTTATTTTACAACGGTCTGTAAGTATGTGAGCGGGGTCAGTTTTGAATCTTCTAGTGTCGCTTGTTTTTTCTCCTTTAATTGCTACAGCAATTAGTGATCTGTCATTGGCAGGTCACTCTTTTCAATTCAATTATAAGGCTGAAAATATACCAATCAAAAATGCTGAGTTACCCGATTTTAGAGTGGGGTCCATGCAACGCATCACCGTTGGAAGAAACTTTCAATATTTTGTCACTAAGAGGCGAACCATTTAATCATTTCAGGGGGGCGGTGGGCTTTTTTGGTGAGCAGAAATTTTTTTTCATGTCCCATAGTATGCAAAAAAAAATTTTTAAAACAAAACATTAGCAGGAATTTTTTTTTGAGCTGCAACATTTTTTTCACCAGTTGCTGCAGGATTTTTTTACGAGAACTTGGCTTGCAGGAATTTTTTTTTCAAAAAAGCTTTCCCCCCCCCTTCAAAGGTCAAATGGTTCGCCCCTAAATAACAAACTTCAGCAAAAGAAGTACTATATAACTTCTTTCTTTCTTTCTTTCTTTGGTTTATAACATTATTTTGTCAGGTTACCCTTTCATGTAAGTGGTTTTCAGAGAGTGACTCTGAGTTAAAACAAATCTCAAAAATCATTTAAAACTAAAAAAATTACAATGCTTTAAAATGTAACAGTTGCATGCAACAAAATACTTATCTACATTGTCATTTACTCTAGTTATCCATTATTCTTCAAATCTATTTTTTCTAAATTTAAAATACGTAACAGAAGATATAAATTCACAATTCAAAAGGTTAAAAGTAATTACAAGATTTTAATTTTTTTAAAAAAAATTAATTTGAACAGTACTTCCTGTTGATATATACTCTGAATCGCATGTTTCGTAAAAAAACTTATAATCTGTGCACTAAAAGTCCAAAAAGATCCAAGTTAGCCCACCGCTAAAATTCGGTTCTTAGTGATTACCAATTCCTAATAATAGTTTATTGTTAAATTTATTTAATTAATCCGTGCAAAACATATTCATTTTTTTTTGTTGTTGAGGAATTTTACATATAGATGCATGTGCCAAGGGGGCAGTAAATCTATATTGTTGAACCGGGGAATATCGCTATACCGGGGTTCTGCTCCATACATTTTACTGTAACTGGGCAAAATAACTATCGATCGTTATACCGGGAAGATCGTTATTCCGAAGATCGTTAAACCGGGGTTCTGCCGTATATTGAGCAGTTCACACTTTTCAACAAATCATAACGCTACGCATTATTCTGATCTTTGAGTTCCAATTCATGAATTTGGTAATTGACTGAAGTGAACTTAGTTTCGAAATGCTATCATATTAAAAGCAAAGGACCAACTTAATTCCTGGTAGTTAATTACTATCGATGTAGCTTGTAGGGTCAAACGCGGCACCCTTCTAGATCCGAACAAAAAGTTTGATTAAGCAGCAGCATGAACTGAAATTGGCGTTTCACCCAATTAAGAGCTTGTTTCGATAAATATCAGAATCACGTAATGGCAAACGATTTTCAAAAGTAGCATTCCAAGGATTCCTTACGTTTAATGTTGAAGTTAAGGAAAGTTTCAACTAGCATTTTGAAGTCTATAACAGAGGCAAAAATAGCGGGGAAATGCCTTAATCTAAAGATGCTTTTTCTAGTTTTTTAATCATTCAGTTACATAGTATACTTGTAAAAGTAAGTAAATAAATGTTGCTTTTTCGCTATGAAAGCTGTTTAAACGTAACCACTACAAAAATTTAGCAATAAAATCCCGCTAAAACTCCCGCCAAACCTTGGTTTGTCTGTTGTCATGTTCTGCTTTTAGATCTAGAATTAAATGACTGTATAGACATTGTTTGAAATCCGTTAAATGAGATTTTTACCTTTTTAATGGGACAAGCGTTTTTGCACGAAACGAAATTACTTCAGTAATTCAGTAGTAAACGGAGAGATCATTCAAGATAGCAACATATACACGCATATTTTTTTATAAGAACCAGTAAATTTACAAGTAACCAAAGTGACTTTGCTCTACAAATCCAGCATACATGTGCAGAAGTTTCAACACTTATATAATCACTGCATCGAGCTTAATTGTTGTTCCATGCGGAACCTTCACGGAGCACCCCGCTCATTTATCGCACAGTCATCAGTATAAAACGCAATTAGCGGTGTTATTAAGAAACTTTTTTGTTCTGAAATACTTTGAAAAGCCTTTTTCTTATCTGATACATATGGTAGAACGCCAAGAAAATTTTATTATTACACATTTAAGTTTATTTGGATCCGCGAAACGCATGCATTCTAAAAATCACATTAAAAATTGCATTAAAATTCTTTATTTCTAAATACACAGATTACTTATTTTTTATCTAAGAAACACGAGAAAACAAAAAAACTGAAGAACTTAAAGTAGATAATAGATATTGCAACAGTTATTTACTTCTATAACTCCTTTCCACACCCTTGCCAGCTTCTAGACCACGTACAAATTTCAAAGATGTTCGAACGTGAGCGTGTGTTAGCTGCAACTGGAAGCTCCGTATATGAAAGGAAGAAATGTGCTTACCCAGGAGTCATATTGTTCATCTATGCGAATCTGGTTTTTTTAAATCTCATATTCCTTTTCCACAACTTCCTATCCCCACACGACTTTTTCTTCTTTATCTGTAATCTTGCACTCTGCAGAATATTTACAAGATTGTTTAGGCAAGCTTTCTGAATACTGTCAGAATTAGTTTCTGGACATTAAGCATTAAGCAATGTTCCATTGAACAAAACTAGAAAATCGACAATAGAAAAACTGTTTTTCGGCAAACAACAAACAAATTGATACAGTAAAATGATTATCTACACGTAAAAGGAAAGTTATCCTCAAACTGACAGTTTTACAAATCACAAGGAAAAGCTCAAAGAAAAAACCAGGAAGATCTGATTTCCGCAACAAGATGCTACATGGACTTTTCTAAGTAGCTTACAAAAGTTTGTAATAAAATATTTATTTAAGTTTTTCTTCCTATTCTAAACACGGTTCCAAAGTGTAGGAAGTCTACGACACAAATAATAATTCTACTTGGGAAAAGGATACAATCGAAAAAAATACACTACCCCATTGTGTAAGCTATACTTGGTACAAACGGTCACCAATCATAGCTGCAGCAAGAAACGAGATTGGAAGACTACCATCAAAGTTACTAAATTTCAGTGATAAAACTGCTAAAAGCTCTAGTTATCCTGAGGGAAACTTCGTAGGGAACCAGTTACTAAACAATTTGCTTACATGTAGTCTTTCTCCCATGCATATATCCGTTAATGATCATGTTAAAATATTGGGTCCTCATAGAAAAATTGCCAAAGACAGCAGTTTCAAATAAGTTGGCTGAAAGAAACAAGGTCTAGCCTCAAAGGTTAACATTCTTTAACAATAACGACATTAACATCGACAAGCTAAGACTTCAGGCAAGCTAAAGTTTATAAAGTTTGATAACCCATCTTGCATAATGAGAAAGATAGAAAACATTGTTTTAACAAGTTTAAATAACCACTTGCTAAATTTGATAAACCTATTTTATTCAATGTTCAAGTTTGACAAAAAACAATCCGAATATTTAAACCCTTACTACATAAAAGAACAGCCCTGAATTTTAGAGTTAGTATTGTTTACAGCTCCAGTAATCAAACTTCGGTTTCTTGGTGTAATGTTTTGTGCCGTGTCGGCAGCTTGTCTTCCAACCATCAAATCTCGAAACAAAATCAATCCAGAACAAAATATTTTAAGATACTAAAACTTTTTTTTTATATCTACTGAAGATATCTGGTCGCACCCCGTCGCACCTCTTACCGTTTTCTTGCATTTTCGCTTTTTATAATTACGTGTCTGACCCTAATTTGCCACACGTCGGGTACACTTTTAATAGTCATCGGAATCAGCGCCAAATAAGCTAAAAAAAATTAAAGTAATCATATTGGAATGATTTTGAAAACAGCCAGGTACAAGAACAACTGAATCTTGCTCGTCTTAATTTATATCTTGAAAATGCTAGAGCTGATTCCATTATTTGGTCAATTCAAGTTGAAATGAATGTGTCAATCGCTGATTCACTGTTTGCTCTGTAAGTCAGAAAGTTTTCAGAAAGTTCTTGGGAAACAAATAAACCTTTATTCATTCATTCTCAAAAATACAAATAACAATGATGAAGCTCAAAATCGCATAAGCATCAAACATAGCCAGAATGTTTCACCCGAAGTTTTGCCATCAAAGTGATAAAAACGTCTGTTGTCGTGTTGACATCTGCTGCAGCAAGGTCTATGGAGTCAAGTTCTTCGCCTTCGGTAAATTATCCATACTTTACTCTGGAGAATGTCCCCAATTATGGTAATAAGTAACAGTCTGACTTGTTAGAAGTTGCCTCATTTGATTTCCAAAGTCCCAAAAGCCGCTTCTAGGCAAAAAAAGCTTTCTTTTTACTTCGCCGGGAGTTGTTCACTCAACGAAGGTCGATGACAAATGAAACCGAATTTGTATTTTGCTCGAGATGATTTGCGAGTAATGATCACCCTCCTCTGGGGAAAGCCTGTATGAAGCGCCGTTCTTATCGGTTGCAGGGTGAAACAATAAAACCGTTTGCGATTGGTCGATGGTGCCCGCGCGCTGCCTGCGAACTTAAATCAATGTTGTATTTTCCGACCCTCGACTCGTAGATACACTTCACTGTTTATCGCTGATAAAGTATATGCTAAGGTTGTTTCACTCTAGCGATCGAAATTTAATAGTAATACAAATTCTCTAAACGAAGACGGAACAGAAGAGAGCGGAAGGAATTGTTTTCTTCTGTTCCGTCTTCGTTTACAGGGCTTGTATGGGCTTTCGTGCTTCGATCTGCTTCCGTCTGCGTCGCTATTGCTATTGCTAACCACTCATTCTGCTGTTTTCAAGTTGTCAGATATGAAGTATGTAAGCACTTCACAGTGGTTAGTTGGGAACTATAACGGATATATATTGCTAAAGAAATGCTAAGTGGCCAAAGGTGCAATAAGTTAGAGTAAGGTAAAGATCGAGGTAAAAGCAAAATTCAATCGTTTCAGGGATGGAACATGAATCACGGCTAATAAAAGTGAAGGAATCATGAATCACATCATCTCGCAGGCAGTGAATCATGAATCATGGACAAAAAATGAATATTGAGTTTTTGTCTCATGATAACACAAATGAATCATGAATCATGAAGAAATTCTATAAACGAATCATGAATCATTGGTCGAAAAATATCGGGTAATAAAGAATTATCATACTGAAAAGATTCCGCTTCCACCCCCGAATTATTTGTGCGTAACCGTGTACAATGTAAGGGTCCGTGCCAAACTTCCCGTATTGAATGACACATTGGTTGAAGAATAAACTTATTAATTTGCATTTAAGAAGGTTTGGAAATTTTCAAGTGGATGGATTTCATATCGAGATGAAATAGAGGGCACCTGATATTCTGGACTTCATTGCGGCGGTGGCTGCTCCTACCCTGAAGAAAAATTTGGATTATCAAGTCCAACCTCAGTCCTCGACCAGAGGTTGCAGAGCTAAGCTTTATTAAGAAAGAGCCATTATCATCATTAGTTGTGACCACAGATTTGTATACACATCACTAACCCCAGTTACAATACTTTTTATTTTTGCCTGCTATACGCCCACATAAAGAATGCCGAGCCACTCAATCATTCAACCAACCTATCCATGTCTCAATAATGTGGTCATAAGGAATATAACATTGATTTTGCATCTGACAAGCAAAACAATTCTCTATTCTTCCAACTTCTCTCTCCAAGTTGCAACTAACAAAGGAAATGTTGCTGTGCACAATACCATATGTGTTTTAAAACCCTATTCTACCTGGGGGGGGGGAAGTGCCCGCGCCAATTTCAACTTTGGAGAACTTCCTTAATATTAAAGTAATATCAACCAAACTTCGTCACTTTTACTAAAATTTATTGGAGAACAAGTTTCTGGAAAAATTTTGCCTCAAGGAGATCACATGTTGCCATCGCAACACCGTTTTTGACACCATGTTTACTCAAATTTTGACATTTTTAGTATTTTTCTCCAATAATTCACAAAGTTGTTTAAACAAGTGCTATCTATTAGTCTCAAAAGCAATTAATCGATATTCCTTGAAAAATAATTTATGTTACACGTAACCTGTGACGTCATAGGTATTGCGCAATACCATTTTTTGAAATCCAAGATGGCGGCCTTGTACCTTGCACTTTGTCAAAACTGATGGCTTTTCTTGGTCAATTTGCATTTAAAAACGTTGAAAAACGAAATAAAACAGTTTTAGTTACATTATTAGCGTTAAATAGTAGGACTTTGAGTAAAATTTGAAAGCTATAGTGTAAGAACTAATGTAACCTACTTATGGAGCTTCACTGGCTACCTGTTCAGCAACGTATTGTTTATAAGTTATTGTTGTTAGTTTTTAGGTCTCTGAACAATTTAGCTCCCATTTACATTAACGAGTTGTTATATCGTTATAGTCCAAGCCGTAATCTTAGATCTGCAAACAAATGCCTTTTAGTGATCCCCAGGTCTAATCAAAA
>JAOBRG010001386.1:0-10003 GCA_027574985.1 Umimayanthus nakama | reverse complement strand
AGTGAGTGAGTGACAAAATCGCCCCCTCACAATATGTCATCCATTGCACATGCGTGCAATACGGATGACATAAAAAGTGCCTCTGAGTCACTGAGAGCCAAATACTATAGCATGAACTTGAAGCAACTACACATATTTCGTATCGTATTGGAGTTGGTCAGGGGTTGGTATCGGAATGATAGTTACAAAATTTATTCTGACGTATTAGTGCAAGTTATTCTCTTGAAAAGGTTAAGAATTAATGACATTTTGCTTTTGGTTTCACAACGAGAGAAAACCGATTGAACGCTTTGAAAGTTGTGGGGTTATCTTATTTTAACATTTCAAAAAAAGAAACTCTTTAATGAAGTATGATGAATTTGATGGTTTATTTTCAACCACATACTTTTGATCATGATATGGGAAGGAAATTTGAATACTGAGCACTATATGTGTATACGTATCTTCGTCTTTTTGGTTTTGTTGCATAATGTTGAAAAATTTCAATGCACAGAGAAAAATAAAATATTATTTGCAATTTGTAATCCTTTGAACTTCTTTTTGACTTGGAATACAGAGTTGCACTTGTAATAGTGGAACGGACATTTTACCTCGGCCGTTGACAATAAAAATGAATTATTCAGTTTTAGCGGATGTGTCTTTCATCAAACATACGTTGACCAAATTCGTCCATGCTCAGTGGGAATATCTTGCACCATCCTTCCTTTGTCATTTCAAAACAAAACAAAGTTATGCTAAAATCAAAGCAATATTGTCAAAAATGATAAGAATTTTTTAATATGTTATCGTACATGTTTTAGCTCAATTCGGAAAAATATTAGGGCGAGTTTCGTCGAGCCAGGGTGTACGAATGATGATAACATCACTTTGAACTGTTTGTCGTCTTGTGTTCTAACAGAGTTCTGTAATAAAGATTCTAAATTTTGAATGGAGCTCGACTAGTTTTTGAAAAGCAAACACAAATACAGAAAAGTTTGTGTAAAAAGCATAATGTTCTCAAATGAAGTATTTCACCTTGAATTGTGGTTGTGTTGATATACTTGGGCCATTTTGTTAAAGCTGCATCGAAGTGTCAAAGTGGTTTTAAGATGTAAAATAAACGCCAAACGTTAAAGAAGTCGAGGCAAATGTTAAGGTAATACGTGATGAAGACATAAAAACAAGGCATCTTTGTTACAAGAAGATTTTATTATAAAGAAAGAAATAATAGATGAAAAAGAACGAAGAAGTAGTATAATAATAAAAAAAAAGGAAAAATAGAAAGAAAAACGAAAGAAGAGAAGCATGAAAAAGAAACAGCACAAAAAAATTTCAGAATGACTGAAAAGGGTTTGGGTTCTAACATGTAGAACATTTGTCAGCGGTTTATGCTATGAAAAAAGAGATTGTGTCCACCGTTTTGTTTTTTCACTTTCAGTTCTTGTAGATGTGCAAAATCTTAGTTTTTAATGGATAAAGAAAAGCCTGGCATAAGATTTTAAACTTTGTATAACTTGTCAAACTGAAAAACCGGAACAACTTGTTGAAAATTTAAAGTCTTCGTACGATACAGTTTTACAAGCAAGGCAGATTCCCGCCAAAATCACAAAATTTCAAGAGCACGCGTGGCGTGAGGGGAGGTGTAACAGGCACAATTGAACCATGGCGCACTCCTCGCCACGGACTATTTTATTTTAATTTTTTTTATCAAAAAAAGAAAGCTGTTGCACAATATCTTCGAGAGAACGAAGAAGATGCTTCACCTTCGACACACAGCTTTACATGTGATTGCTCGCGATGTGCTAATCTGTAGTGTAAAAGCGCGTTAATTTTGTTGACTTTTAACTACGAGCCGAGCGCCACAAGTGTGGCGGTCTAGAACCGTTCAGTCGAAACAGTGTTTGTTGACGTCAAATTTGTTGATTTTTAACTACGAGCGCCACAAGTGTGGCGGTCTAGAAGAATTCATCTGCATTCATCCAAAAAAGAATTCTATAGCCTACTACTTAAAAAATTTGCGTCCCATTACTCTTTTAAACAGCGATTACAAGATTGCATCTAAAACGGTAGCAAACCGTTTAAAACATATTTTATCCAGCATAATAAATGAAGTTCAAACTGGCTTTCTTAAAGGAAGATCGATTAGTGAAAACATTAGATTGATAGATTGCATCCTTAGATTGGGGGTAAAAGAAAAGATTCCAGGGCTTATGCTGTTTTTTAACTTTCAGAAGGCTTTTGACAGCTTTGAATGGCCGTTTATTCAAAAGGTTTTCAAACACTATAATTTCGGCCAATCTTTTACCAAATGGTTATTTGTTTTCTATAACGACATTCCGAGTTGTGTTGTCAATAATGGATATTCTTCCAGTTTTTCCCAATTTAAGCCGAGGTGTCTGACAAGGGTCTGCACTTTTTCCATATATATTCATAGTATGTGAAGAAGATTTAGCAACTGCCATAAGAAAAGACAACAAGATAAAAGGGATTTCCATAGAAGAAGAAATTAAAATCAGTCAGTATGCAGATGATACAACTTTATTTTTGGACGGCTCCAAAGCGTCGCTACAAGAGAGCTTAGAGTGCTTGCTATATTTAGCCAAACTTCGGGACTAAAACTAAACAGTACGAAAACGGTGGTTTTGTGGTTTGGAAGCTTAAGCGGGAAAACAGATGTCCTTTTTCCGGAAAGAAAACTAAAACTGACAACAAATACAGTAAAGGCATTAGGAACTTATTTCCCAACAAAGGCAGAAGAAGCCTGGAAATAAAACTTTCAAGAAAAAATAGAAAAGATACAAAAACTTACAGAGAATTGGAGTTTTCGAAGATTATCACTACTAGGAAAAGTAACAGTAGTCAAAACTCTACTGGAATCTAAGCTTGTCTATATTTTGATACTTCTCCCAACTTGTCAAACGGCTATAAAGGAGATTTGAATGATATCCTTTGTAAGTTTCAATGAAATGGAAAGGGAGACAAAATCAAACGCACAGTAATAATAAATGATTATCAAGAAGGAGGAATAAAAATGTTGGCCTTTAATTTCGTTCTTAAAGCAACTTAGGTCCCAAAGTATTTGGATGTAAATAATAAAGGAAATGGAAAATCATTTTTAAATAATAATTGCTATCAAGAATACCAAAAGAAAACATTTTTACCTACAACCTTTCTCGAGAAGATGTTTAAGCGATCAACGTTAATGACAAATTTTTGCAGAGAGCTTATCGAAATCTGGGCAGAAGTGAATTTCAAAAACAAATTAGTGTTGTTAAAAGAATTTGAATAACAAACATGGCATTCTTTAATCCGCATTGAGAATAAACCTGTTTTTACAATTAGTGGTTCAGTAAAGGCATTTACAAAGTAAGTCACTTATTAGAAGAAAAGAAAGATCGCTCTGTGAATCATAAGAACTTTTAAAACAAATTTAAACTTCAGACACCGTATCTACAATACTTTGGTGTAATTGCTTGTGTCTCCAAACTACGCAAAAGTATTAAATTAGAACCAAATGAGGTAAAACAAGAAAACCAAACGACTCAAAGCACAACGAGTAAAATGTCAAGTAAGCTGTTTTATGACACTTTAGTGAGAAAATCAGGAACAACACAAACAACAAGTCAGGAAAAGTTTTTTGTATCTACAATACTTTGGTGTAATCGCTTGTGTCTCCAAACTACGCAAAAGTATTAAATTAGAACCAAATGAGGTAAAACAAGAAAACCAAACAACTCAAAGCACAACGAGTAAATGTCGAGTAAGCTGTTTTATGACACTTTAGTGAGAAAATCGGGAGCAACACAAAAAACAAGTCAGGAAAAGTGGGCAAGAGATGTTGAACTAGTCAATATTGAAGAAATGCAGTGGGAAACAATTTATATAAGTTTTAATTGCACCAATAGCACAAAACCAAAAAATTTTCAACTTAAGCTGTTACACAGACGAGTAGTAACAAACAGTTTTTTCATAAAATTGGAGTTGAGAACAGAAATAACTGTACTTTTTGTGAGTTTGAAAAAGAAACGTTATTTCATTTGTTTTGGAGTTGCAGAGTAGTACAAAGTTTTTGGAAAACTCTAGAAAACTGGCTCATAAGATATAGAATTCTTCCTGAAATAAAAGTATAGACAAGCTGACTGCCTTGGTTCTGAAAAGTGAGTATGAGACTCTTCTAGTTAGCTTATGCACTCTTCTCGCAAGAAGTAACGTATATACAAATAAATTAGCAGGAAAATAACCAGATTTTCGAAGATATTTACAATTACTAAAACAACATCCATTTTTCGAAAACCAGGCACTTAAAACACCATACACACGGAAAATGAAAACTGTTAAATGATTTTCTCGCTAGAAGTCCGTCAGATTGGCTTTGCCTCTGATTTTTCCCTAACCTTGCTTTTTATCGCCTTGTATCACCCTTACAAAGGATAAAAAACCCGAATTTATCTATTTATTTAGTAATTTTTTTCACACCCTCCTTGTTTATTTTTTACACCCATAACTATTGCTTAGATCATAGGATAGACTTGAAAGAAAGCCTTTTTTCTCCGGATTTTTTTCGTCAACATATGTCTTGTAACTAGTTTTTTTCTTCAAAATCACAATGACACTTGTGTTTTGAATGTATTGTAATGTCTTATAAAAAACTGGTACCTTCACTTGTAAATGTTAAAAATAAAATAAAATACACAATTAATAACAATAATAATAGTAAAAAATAAACAAACAAACAAAATATTCAGGCTAGCGATGGAGAAAAAAAATCTTTGGGTGGGAGGGTGGGTGATCTCTAATGACTCAGATGAGACAAAATTGACATTGGTGTTGCCCAGGCTTGTTCATTTATACAGTATAAGTTGGTAAGTAATCTAAGGAGTGTACTGAAAGGTCAATATAATTATTATGGTCTCCACTTTATAGTCTACTTCCACAGATGACAATGTTGAGGAACCTGATGCCAAAACTGAGGGGATGATCAGTGCAGCGACAAAAGTACAAAAACATCCAAAAGCTTTCAGGTAATATTTTAACTTAGCCTTTGCCAAATAGATGTATTTTATTGAAGACTGCAGTCTGTACGATTTGTCTAGCCTCCTCCACAGGCAACTCTCTATTTTAGCTATAGGCGTTTCCGGAGTAAAATAAACAAGGGGATATGGTGAGTGATGGGGTTAGTGATGGGTAATGAGGCAAACGCAAAAGCTAGAATAACGGAACTGAGAGAGGTGAGGAAAAAGAAAGGAGGGAGAAAAAGTTGCCTGCCAAAACCCGATATGCGTGGACCAGCAACTGTTACCTTGTGGACCGGCAGCTATAACCCGGGTCCCGCGGGAATTTTTTTGCATGCAAATTTCTTACTTCGATACCCAGAATTAGAGTAGCACTTTTTTAAATCTGGCGGATGAATTCGACTGTTTCTCCTACAAACTCGATCATTTTCATTTAAAATTTTATATCATTTTAAAATATCAAAAATTCCTCGACATGTTTAAACTAAAGTGCCCGTTCTAAGTCAGAACTACAAATCAGTGGTGAAGAAAATGACGGAGAGCAGAGTTTTAATTGAGAAGGAGGCGGAGGTGTCGGTTTTGTTAAAGAAGCAGAAGCCTTTGTGCTAAAGCACAAATACTGGGAAGAGCAAAGACGAGAAGACGGTCTGCGACGGTAGAGACGAAAAAAAAAATAAAGAGGAACACAAAACAATTCCTTACAAGCCGAGTGAGTTACGTTGCCAAATCGTTATTCCTCGTGGAACGAAAGGAAAAGTGTGAAATAATTTTGATATCGTTGCTTTGTCGATTCGTAGTCGAATTTAAAATCCTACAAGTATTAATCCCTTCGACCACCTTCTCTTCCATAAACAGTGAGGCGATCGCATGTGATGTTTCAAACACGACTAAAGGAATTTTTGTCGCAAAATGTAAGAGGAGCTGTTGGATCGGAGTTGCTCGTAGAGGATTTGTTATGCAGGCTCGAATCGTGCGAAGCCGCTCAAGGTTTGGACGGCAAAAATATGCCCCACGAAGTGGCAATGGTTTTTAACATAAAGCAGAAATTCAAGACCAAAAAACGAGCGTGAGTATTGCTACCAAATCACTTTTATTTTTAATAGGGAGAATGTTTTTTTGGAGTGATTGTATGCACGCTGTGCCAGTGACTCTACACCGAGTAAAAAGCCGTATCAGCGTATGAACAATTTACTCGGACACAAAATTTTTGTGTTGATGCAAATAAAAAAGTTGGTGCAAATAAAAAAGTTGATGCAAATAAAAGAATTTATGCAAATAAAAGGTATGCGAAGCACTGGGTTTAACATGTCTCTGACCAAATTGACCGCTGGTACCCGTATCTCCAAAAGGATAAACATCGACTTGATATGGTACAGCGTAGCGCAGCCAGAGTTTGCTACAATAATTATTTAAGAGATACAGGAGTAGTAACAAATATGCTGAATGAACTGGAGTGGCCATCCCTTGAGGGGAGAAGGACTCTCTCTCGGATGTCTATGTTTCATTGAGTTGTTTATGGAGCTGTGGACATTGAGAGAGAGCCCTATTTGATTCCAATGGCCCGGACCTCAAGGAATGGTAACTCCAAGCGATTTTTGAGAATGCAAATAGCTTCTTCTCATGGTGAATAAATTATTGGAATAAGCTACCGGGGGCTCTTGTAGATATTAAGGACTCCACCAAATTCAAAGGAGAGCTAATTACTTATATGAAATAGAAGGGCGAATGGTTCTAAAATTTTTTTTTAAAATTTCTTAACTTTTTAAATTTTATCTCCTTGAAATATTATGTTATATTTTTCATACTTATAAATTATACTTATCATTTTTATACTGATGTGATGCTGTAAAGTTTTATCAGTTAATAAAGTAGAAGTAAAGTAGAAGGCTCTGGAGTTATTGTCGCAGTAGATAAGCAATGGCGGACAGCGGGGAAGATTGTTATTCATTTGATGTATCAAAACAAAGTTATTTTTGAACTTTTAAAACAACAGCATGGAATTTCAATGAGTTTATCGACGCTTAAGCGGCGTGTGCAAGACTATTTTCAGCGGTCTTAACAACGAGCATAAGAGGCAAACATCACATGAATGCATTAACATTTCATCGAAGACGCGGTGGCGTAAACATAGCTAGATTGATATGGCTCAAGTTCCTCATCCACGACGAGGCAACGCCGTCCTTGATCTCGAAACTCAAGCTCATCCTCCAGCTAATCCTTAGATCTAGCCAGAGCAGCCCGAGGTAAGGCTCATTCTAAGCTTGTTTGGCATTTTTTTCTCTTTCCAATATTATATTTGTAATGACGTTTTCTATTCAATCTCGTCCATTCCCTCGTGTTAGCACTTTGTGCTATCTGTTTACTTTCAAATTTTACATGTTTTCAGTTTAGCTACAAGAAGATCAGTTTCCTGCAGTTAATCTCTTTTAAAGTTTCCCGATTTCGGACGAGATGTGTATCTGTTTTATTTGATTTTCCCTCGCAAAAAGGGTTCAGTTAGTTGCAAGCGGATATCTCATACAGTTCAGTAATTTCTTTTAAAATTTCCCGCTTTGGAGCACGACATGTATCTGTTTGATTTTGATATATTCAGTCCAAATACAAGCGGAAGTTTAATGCAGCGAATCTCTTTAAAATTTCTCGCTATGCAGTTCGAGACGTGTATCCGTTTCATTCGCTCTCCTCGTGCAAAAATATTCAGTTCGTTGCAGCGGATGCTTAAGATGCTGGCAATCCTTTTTAAAGTTTTCCACTTTTGGGCACGAGATGTTTATCTGTTTCATTTGGTTTCCCTCGTGCAAAGATATTCAGTCCATTACAAGTGGATGTTTAATGCAGTCAATCTCTTTAAAATCTTCCCACTTTGAACACGGGTTGTGTATCTGTTTGATTTGGTTTCCTCGTGCAAATATATTCAGTCCATTACAAGCGAATGTTTGTTGCAGTCAATTCATTTTAAAATTTCCCGTTTTGGAGCAGGAGATGTGTATCTGTTTGATTTGGTTCCCCTCGTGCAAGTATATTCAGTGCACTGCCAGCGGGTGTTTCCATGCAGTCAATCTTGTTTTAAATTTTCCCCTTGTCAGCACGAGATGTGTATCCGTTTTGTCTTGGTTTCCACTTGAATATATGTTCCGTTCATTGCAGGCGGATGTTTAATGCAGTCAATCTCGTTTTAAAAATTTCCCGCTTTGGAGCACGAGATGTGTATCTGTTTGATTTAGTCTCCTTGTGCAAATGTATTTAGTTGTGCGAGTACATATTCAATGCAATCAATATCTTTTAAAATTTCCCTCTTTGGAGCACGAGATGTGCATCTGTTTCATTTGGTTTTCCTCGTGCAAATATATTCAGTTCGTTGCAAGCGGATGTATCATGTAGTTATCGTAAGAGCCCCTACAATCGACCATTTTAAAAACAATCTTTGGGCTCATAATCACAATGTTGAAATGAACCCCCACACTTTTGACACTTTTTGTTTAATTCCTTTTCAATACAATTATATTTTATTCACTGTATATCTGTATTATCTTATAAATCACACGGGATTTTGCACTTCACAAGAATTATCTTAAGAGATGGAGAGTGAATAAAAGGAAGAAGAAGAAGAAGATGTTTGTTAAAAAATTTTCCGCTTTGGACCACGAAATGCATATGTTTGTATTCCTCGTGCAAATATTCAGTCCATGGCAGGCGGTCATGTCTCATGCAGATTTATCTCTTTAAAAATTCCTAGCTTTATAGCACCAGATGCGTCTCGGTTTGATTTCATTTTCCCTCGTGTAAAATTTTCAGTTTGCTGCAAGTTAACATTTCATGTAGTCAATCTTTTTTAAAAAATTCCCCGCTTTAAACACTAGACGTGTACATGTATCTCATTTATTCGATCTTCTTTGTAAAATGTCCGTTTCCTTTCCAGCAGACATCTCGAAGTTAATTCGCTTATATCTGTCGGATTTTCTTCTCTCATTCATAACACTGGGTTAAGGTCTATGTATGTAAGTTTGTAGTGATTGGGTATTTCGATTTTACGCTACCGGCGATTGTTCCATCCAATCAATTTGCTATATGTACATAATGTATTTGTTTAGATTTGTTTTCCATTACCTGTGCATTTAACACCTAATAAAGTGCAATGTATATCTCATGTTGATGTTACCATCGCACAATATATTCATTTTATGTTCTATTAATACAGTTTAAAGGTGCTTTTATTATCGTCGTCAAGGAACAGATATAACACACAGTAAAACTCACCAATAACAAGGATCTTATTTTTTTTAAAACACAAAAAAAATTAATACTCCCTTTCAAAACTGTCATCCCAGAGTACTGGGAAACGAAAAGACCTGAAGGAAAAAACTGAACGTGGAGAGACAAGTAGTGCGACGGTAGTATGCGCATAAAGGAAGTGGGAGATGTTGAGACAGATAACCACACTGAGGCAAAACAAGCCCACCCAAAGGCGTCTTTCTCGCTAGTGGCTGCACAGACCCTCTGCACCTACCTTAACAAGTTCAAGGAATTGTTTCAGTCCTATTTCCTAGCCCTTTTCTCAGACAAGGATGACACAAAAGTCCTGGGTAGCATCCCAAATGTCGACAAAGCTTTCCGCCCAGGCGCTTCGTCGTCTTGTGCACAGTACTACCATGGTCATGGTCAAGCACGGTCCACAGCCACTAGATTCCCATTTTATAATTTTACTGAAATCAAATGGTTGTAAGGTACAGAAATCCCCCCCCCCTCACAAGATAAATTGTGAATGTTGTATAAGTATAGTTATACATTTGTCAAGTTTTATTTAATTTAATCACTCCCTTGAATGCCTACAGGTGGAAAACGAAGCTTCTTCGGAAACCCATTTCCCAATGCAACAATGAAGGTAATGAAAATTTATTCTGAGACAGAGATCTCTGTACCAAGAGATTTGACGTGGATCATGCAATGTCATGTATGAAAGGAGGATTTGTCCATAGGAGGCATGACGACGTGCGAGACCAGTTTGCGTCCCT
>JAOBRG010001375.1:0-10003 GCA_027574985.1 Umimayanthus nakama | reverse complement strand
AGGGGAGGGGGGACTTTCATCATTAGAGCAATGATGAAACTGTTCTGATTTTTTTTATCTTCAAATGTTGATACTTATGTACTTTGAAGTCTTATCGTTTATCCTCTCTCAGAAATGCCGATAATTTCACCTTCTTCACCCAATATACCATATTTACAAATCGTGTTAGCCCGGAAGGTAAAACCTTAACCTTGTTATGCCATGATTGGGAAAATGGCTTATATGCCTGTTATCATTGTGTTCTTACTGTAAGATCTGATATGCCTGGTATCCGGGCCCCTGTGACGTGCAGATTATTGCATCGTGGCCTTCACACTAGAGCTCCTACAGTTTTCAACAAAGACGCCCTGTGTACAGACAAAACAATGACTCGGCCTGGGCGTTGGATCCCAGGGATCACCTGGTAGACAGTCAGAGATCTAACCAACTGCAGTAGCCTTACCTACACTATAGTACACTGGCACATGTATGTGCGTACGTCCTATGTATACGTATTGACATGTTAAACAATGGAAATTCTGCTGGCCTGCACTATTACCCGTAATTAGATTGTCAGTCTTTTTGCACAGATTAGAGCTAAACCATACAATTATGGATCGTTGGGTAAGCACTGTCTCTTGAAAAACACCCTCCTTCCACCTCTACTTATTTATATTATTCATTCATTTACTAATTCATTCAATTTTTTTTTATTTTTTTATTTATTTACCTGTACAGCCAACCCTTCAAACTCGAAGATTTATATCTGGGGTCAGAGGGGAGAAAAACTATACTAACATACTAACAAATTATACTACGAATCGGCATGAAAAATAACTAGTTGACAGGATTGTTACTGATTGAAGGGGCAGGCTGTTTAAAAGAAGTAAGGTCATCGTTATCAAAAATAGATTGGTGTAAACTGTTCCATTGGGTAAGAGTTCTCGGGAAAAATGATAAACGGTGAGCAGGGGGTATATTGGAATAATTAAGTTCTCTCTGCAGAGCTGAAGTAGCAACTCCAAATGTTGACCTAGCTTTGCCTTTGACCCTGTCACTTGCGTGTTAACAGGGTACTAAAGTAGTTTTTAAGAGTAGGCCTGGCAGTTGCAAAGGAGAAGTAATTGGAAGCGGCATTTAACCACTGTCTCTTATATTAGACTTGAATAATTGGATTTTCATTAACGCCGGCGATCACGACATGCAAAAAACGGATTTGGTGTAGCTGATAACTTTAGTTTCCACGTTTGGGTTTTCAAAGCACGTTTTCAAATTCGCCTGCTGCTAGAATTTCAAAATATTGACTGAAATATTTTTGAGATTTCTTTGATTGCAACTAGAACATCCTTTAAATTTCGTGAATCGGGCATCGCATCTATATTTTGCCTTGGATTTGAGAGGACAATTCTTATGTTATCTTTTATTAAGTTGATGAATCCTTACAAGCATTGGCTATGACATATTGCAGGACACTGCGTCGGAACTGCTGCCGACAGATCTCAAGTATTATCAGATGTTTGGAGGAGCAAAGGTAAACTTAATACTCTCCTTTGAAACTAGGGGTCACTGTGAATTTAGAGCTACAGTTAGCATGCAAGAATTTTTGTGATGTATATGTATATAATTTTTAAACACCAATTTTTGGTAATCTGATTTGCTCTCTACTAAAGTTATAAATCCCATATCCTCTAAGTTTTTCTAAATATGGAAACTTACAATATTTACACTGGACATTTTCCCTCAAAATGGCCGAAAACTTGAGTCGATTGAAAATAGAAATTCGAGATATTTTATCAAGTGTGTGGGATTGAGTTTTGTTTCCAGTTGTAAGTAATCAACTCATTAATTGTCTAATTAATACAAAAACTAATCTTTGTAGATAATTTTAAACAGTAAAACAGACAGACAGACAGGATATTAAGGCAAAACTGTGAGTACGGGAGACAGGAGTGACGAATTGCTCCATAATTTTATCCGGGGATTTTTCGATAAATCTGTCATTTTTCACGTAAACTCACTAAACTGACTTACGGAGTACTCTGTATTTGTATGTCAAATTCAGTGAATTGCATCAAACTTCACCAAATGTTGTCATTGAAATGTGTATCAAAGGTATCAGAATTGAAACGGTTTGCCCTTAGCTCATTACAATAAACTACACTCAAACGGCTGGTGACTCGTGGTATTATAGATTTTAAAATCACTTGTGTTTTGTGGAATAGTCCATTGCACAGTTCCTGATAGGCAACCAAGCTCTATACAAAACCAAGGCGAAAGTTAAGTTGGCGCAGTTAGAGAAGTGGAAATAACTATCATAAAGGCCAGTTCACACGCGCGATATTTACGGCGATTTTAGGTGCGATTTTTTGGTGAAGAAAATCGCACCAGAATCGCAGTGAATTTTGAACATGTTCAAAACATGTGCGATAACGCATTGATGTGAATTTGGAAAATTGCAGTAAAATCGCAGGCTGTTCGCACGTGCGAATTTTCCTCGCCATCGAAATCGCCCGAGAAAATGGCACCTAAAATCGCCGAGAAAATGGCACCTAAAATCGCCATGTCTCAGAAACTGTGAAATGGACTATTGTTGTTTAATTGGCCTCGCCTTGCAGCTTAGGAAATTAGAACAATTTTTCCCCAAAACGTAAAAATTTTTGTTTAAACACCCTTGTCATCTTTTCATAACGCATTCTAATTTTATTCAAAACTATTCTTTTAGATAACATTTGAAAAAGAGGAGGTAGAAGAAATGAAAAAGTTTGGAGAACCAGGTAAGACACGACTTAACTATCATTTTTATCCTACTAAGACTGCTAACTACGAACTTTGATTCTAGTGCGAATGAGGTTTTAAGTAGAACAAGAGGCTCATTAAGCCTTTACTCGTGGTACGAGTGGAGACTGGTATGGTATGGTATGGTAATCTTTATTTCAACACGGTAAAATTCGTCAGCTAATATAATTACAATAAAAAAATACCTACAGATAAAATAAATAGTGCTGCTTTCCACGAATGCCGTGCATTAGAAAAAATCTTTAATTAGATATTTGAATTGCCTAAGGGACTCAGCTTGCCTTGCCTGACAAGGAAGACTGTTCCACAGTGTTGCACCGCTGTAGCTAAAGCTTCTTTGATAATAATTTGTTCGCGTTAGTGGAACTTTTAGTTTATTGTCGGAGTCCCTTAGGCAATACATCGTGTCGCGATTTTCAAATCGACTGAAGTGAGGTTGCATTTCGCTTTTTTGACCCTTTAAGCATCGATGTGTATGCAAACTGTATGTAACGAGGGAAACAATAACTTGTTGAGAAACACGGCAAATAAGTCGAAAAACACACAAACTACTTCCTTCATCCGAACTCCACTCTCACAAATAAAATTGCGCGATGAAAAAAAGGAAAAACAATTGGGGCGTTCCGACTTATTATATCACCACCAGGGGCACTGACCGCGTGGGACCGGGGACAAATCCCAAATATGGAAGTCACGGTACCGAATCGCTAATCGCGACATGAAGAAAAAAAATAAAAAAATAAAAATAAATGGAACCCAAATTTTAACTCGTGGTACCACGAGTAATAAAGAAGCAGCTTTTGCTCAACCTCGTTCCCAGGCTCTTTTCTCTCCCGAGAGAAAGGAAAGAGCCTGGATACGAGGTTGGCTTTTGCTTTGCTGGATATTAAACTCTATTAGTGTATAGCACTTTAAAAATTGTTAATAATACATATAGATGTGGAGTTTTCATCAACAAAGATTGATGTGGTATGTTTTATATTGCTTTATACCAGACGTTTCGAGCGTTAGCCCTTCGTCGGGGAAGACTGCTGGATGGAGCGCTATTGCTTGAAACCCTATAAGCGAAAAACTAACCATATCAACTGCTATTGATTAAGAGGCTACTCTGGCGAAAGGCTAATGCTCGAAGCGACAAGTATACACCAAAATTTACAGGCGAAAAGCTTACCCTATCAACCTTGTTGACACCAAGCCCGATATACAGCTCGCTCGCTTACGCAGATAAAATAAACAGATTTATTCAAAACTAGGGATCTAGATGCCAAATAGAACATTTAGCTAGTCCAACTCGTCTTTACACTATACGTATTAAACTGGATTGTGGTTGTCTTCTGTGGTGCTAGCAATTAACTCATTATGTTTACATGTACGTCAGCGCTACTTTAAAAGTTTTGTCTTAGAATAGGGTAGAAAATTGGTTTTCCAGGCACACCTAGAACATGGTGAATACCACCCCCCTCCCCCAGTAGGCAGTATCGTTTTATAAAACCATGTTTCTTGATCATGTTTCAGGAATTTTGTTGATGGGTTTTAAGCCTGCATCAGCAGTCAGGAAGTTCTGTCAGACGAAACCTGCCAGCTTCATTTATCCTGATGACAAAGTAAGGCAAACACACGGAAACATTCACAATTCTGTGTATTGTTGGAGGTTCAGATCTCGCCGGTATTTATGATTATTTAACATCAAGCCCAGGCTAACCCTGCAAAACAAGTCTATAGTTATTGTAATCATCAGCAACTAGGAATAGAATACTGGTCCATTGATAATGATTTTCAAACCTGCGAGCGGCGCAGTAGACGATTAGTTACAGGGTTCCCGCGGGTTATTAAAAGTCATTAAAAGTCTTTATTTCGCTTTTTGCAGATATAAGGCCTTAAAATTGTTTTAAATCTCCTATGAGTTGTTTTTTAGATTCTTAAAAGGTATTAAATATGAAAGGCGAATGAAAGTGAGTTTTTCTTGCATAGGGCGCATAAGGCGCCGGCTTTATGAACCATTTGGCTCGGGAAAGGAATAAGCTTTTAGTATATGTATCATTGTAGATAAGGAAGAAAAAAGTGTATGACTTGTTCATTTCAAGCAACGTATAGAACGCAATCAGTAATAGTTCAGTTTTAAACTAATCAATAGAAACTTGTTTAGTTCGTAACTTTAAAAGTAAGGAAGAAAAATGCGTGGCTGGTTTATGAAGTTTAATTTAAAGACCGTGATCTTTCGTGCAGACTCTGTACTTTCATGATCCTTGAAAATCTTGAACTTTGGAAGAACACGTGACTCAGACATCTCGAAACCGAGTCATATCGTCTAGTGGGAGGGGCAGAATCGAGGAGTGAAAATCTAAAGCAAAACACGGGAGGGGGGGAGGGGGTAATTGGCTGGCATGGAACACATGTTTGGGGTAAGATCGCTATAGAAAAGAGTGGAAGATTGGGGCTTGTTAGATATTGAAAAGTAAATTATGTTGCTACTTTCTTATCAGTTTTCTTTAAACAACAATAATAACAGTTTATTTTGTATCTTAAATGTTACATGTTTAATAATTTAGAGTCAGAAGATTAATTTATACACGGGAGCACGTGCAACAGCCTGTTTGGTGGTCAACAAGGTTCGTCAGTTTGCCTATCCAGCCGCCATGTTTGATTTCGCCGGAGCGGGAGCATGGGCTTGATTTTGAGAAAACTAATCGCTGAATTAGTTTTATATGGGCGCATGAAATTTGAATTTGAAAAGACCACGGAAGAAAAAAATCACCGCTGAGGCCCAAGCTCCCGCGCCGGCGAAATCCAAGATGGCGGCCAAAGGGACAAGAACCTGGGACCCCGAAACAAGATGCAAGGTTCGTACAGGCCCTGGAAATCCTGGAAAACCCTGGAAAATTTCTGCAGCCCTGGAAATCCCTGGAAACCCTGGAAACCCTGGAAAAGCCCTGGATACTTTTTATATAAGCCCTGGAAAATCTCACAGAATTTTATTGAAAAAATAAATTCACGAAATGGTGCATTTTGTTGACTTCAGTACAAGTATTAATCGATATTGTAGTTTTCTTATCATTTCAAAACATCATTTTATGTTAGAAACGACTTTTTAGTATCGAAATGATGTACACTTTGGAGCTCATTGTTGTTTTACAGGGTTAACATTACCTTTTGAACGTTGTTTTAAACAAATTGTTGTAAACGTTAGAAGTATACATTCCAGGCTTCAATGGCCCTGGAAAAACCCTTGAAAAAACGTAAAAAAGCCCTGGAAATCCCTGGTTTTTTGAATTTCTGAAAACGTACGAACCATGAGGATGTTTCGTGTGCTCTCTTGATTAGTACTGGCAAGTCTGGAAATCAAAAGGTAACTGAAGCACATGTGAGAGCGATTTCCTTACACTGAATAACTTTGTTTATATATTTTCAACCCAGACTGTCCTCGGCAGCACCAAACTATTCTCCGCCCTTCTCTCGAGATGTCTGGCAAAATCAGTCGTCCCCATTTGTCGCTACATCCCCAGGACTATTTCAGCACCATCCTTCATTGCGCTGCTGCCGCAGGTGAGAATGGCTGTATGTATAGCGTCCGGTTGTTCGAGAATTGGTTGGCGCTAACCCAGGGTTAAAATTTTAATGCACGCCTGTTTTACCTACGTAATGTCATTCCCCTGAAAAAATCTGCTTGGTAGATTTTTTTCAAATTTTGTCAATACTTTGCCTATCGTGAGGGAATCCAAAAGACGTAATAAAAAGGGGGGGGTGGGGGGTTCCCGACCTAGCTCGAGAGCTACAGCTAATCAAACGTACCACCCTTAATGTCACATATAGCAGGTGTTTGGTCCTTGTTTCGAAATAATTGAAATGTCTGCTTATTTCAAACAAAGAAGTTGTATTTTCATTTAAAACATGTAACAAAGTAATTGAAATAAGTAGTTTTGAGTTTATCCAAAATTTCCAGAGCAATTTTACATTTAACCTTGGACTTTCGAACAGGAAAGGACACAGATACGTTATCGAGGTTACGTACATAAAAGACGATGTTTTTGTGTTTTAAAATTAAAGCGTTTTCAGTTATATTTCAGGTTTCGGTCGATAGATTTTTTTTTATTTTTTAAAATAGATGACATCATTAAACTGTCATCTAAATGAGCGAAAAAAATTAAGGGATCACCGAACTTGTTTAAGAGGTATTGTGCAAAATATCGCTAAAATGGTCGTTTTGTATTCATTTTCCGAGGGTAGTCTGGGGCGAATTTTAAAAAATTTTACTTGAATCGAACAAGTTTCAATCTTTTCAATAACTTTTATCAAATGTCAATCTAACCCTGTAGTTTTTGCCAAGGAACAGCGAAATCTCTCAAAAAATAAAATTTTACGTTTATGCGCAGAAGAGCTGCATACTGCAAAACAGGGGAATGACCTTAAGGATTGACTTGGGCTGTCATTTGGGGTTAAAGTAATTCGGGTTTCTTGGCGGTGTACTTCAGTTGTATTTTAGAAAGAACGGATGTATTTGTAGATAAAATAATCTAGCTTCAAGTTTGGCATAACCCAGTGTTAAGTTTAGCCCGCTTTCGAACAACCGGGGCTCTTTCGTACGAAAGCCACCGTCGACTTTAACTTGTTTTTGTTTTTCAAAAATTTAAAAGCCTTAAGTTTCGACTTAATGGTCCTTGAAAGTCCTTGCGAAAAAGCAAACACCTTTTTTTGTCACAGGTTGTGGAAAAATTTTATGTATACAGAAAAACAAAGCTTTTTGAAGCCGAAGGCACGTGAACTTCCTCTGAAAAAGTCCTGAAAAGTCCCGGCTTGAATTTCAAATCCTGTTCACTGCGGCAACCCTGTTTTATATACACAGTTTCACTTTGTATTTATAATAATTGTATTTCCACCTGCTGATTTGTCCGAACTAAGAAATCTTTTGGCGTTATGTTTGAACAGGATGAAGAAACCGACGAGCACAACGTGCAACTCTCTCCCCCCGGATTCCATGTTGTATTTCTGCCCTTCACTGACGACATCCGCAAACTCGTTTATCAACAAACTCCGAAAGGTAATATTAGTAAAGGATATTGATGAAAATACTATCAATAATAATAAGGATAATAACAAAAGCAACAATAGTAATAATAATGATAACAATAATAGTAATAATAATAATAATAACAACAACAACATTAACAATATAAATAATAATAATACTTGATGATTGGGTAACGTCACAGTATGCTTCCATTTTTTGAACTCTACAAAAGTTTCGAAACTACAATTTTGGAACTTCAGTGAAATAGATTATCGATGGTTTTGGGAAATTAGAATATAGTTGCACCAGGATGAGCGCCTGTGCATTTCTAAGGACGTACGGCAATTTCGCTTGCACAGTAGGATTTACCGTAGGTATTAAGCAGCTAACGACCCAAGCAACAGAAACCACAGTTAGACGCTAACAAGACACAGAAATACGTTATTTTCTCAACTGCAATAACTCATAATTTGTATAGTTCTTGTGGTCTGATAAGCAAAGCTGCTGAAATAGAACTAATACAAAAATGGTAGTTTGAAAATATAAACACGACTTTGTTTGTGTCGTTAGAAAATCTGTAACGTCGCAGTAAGCTTGGTCAGTAAGTTTATCTGTTTGATCATTTTTCAGCAACAACGGAACAAATTGATAAAGCCAAGGAAATTGTTCAGAGGCTGACTACAGGTTTTGATAGCAATAACTTCGAGAACCCTTGTAAGTATGCAGTGCAATGTCAGACATTTGAGTAGGCAATAATCTTAGGTGTACAGTGTGACAAGAATTAAGCAGGGGAGACGAGAGAAGGTATAGCGAAATCCGTCGATCAACTTTTATTCTTGCTTTAATCCTAATATCCAATTCTACATTTTGATTGCTTTGTTCTTAAATTAGAGAACTCGGTTAAAACAATCGACCTTGTCAATAGGATCCACAACTGAATCATCAGAAACTTAGCGACCACTTTTTGCCAACACATTTTCTTACAAAAATACCCCGTTGGTGCGGCCACCCAGATAAAAGGCCAACGGCCACAAGTCCAACGTGTTGGTTCCTTTGTAAGGGCCTGTTCACATGGAGGCGGGGTACCCCGGCTCAGTGTGGTTCCCAACGCCTCCATATATTCTCTCTTTTTTGCGAGGTTGCTTTCACATGCAAGGTGGGGGACCCCACGCAGGCTGGCAACCCGTCTCCTGGGGGCGGGTTGCCCGCCTAGGTGGGGTTGATTTTTTTCATGTGAACACTCTACCCGGGGTGCTGGGGTGAGGTTCATCCAGGCATTTGACAAATTTAGCCCGCCGAAAACACGCGGGAAAACGAGAAAAATCTGGAAAGCTGCAGCCAAGGACACCAAAGAAAGGAAAATAGCGTTTGCCGCTAAAACACGTCTTCTGTCCACCATCTTGGTTTTTTTCTTACTTAGCGACCGAACACACTCCTCCCCAGGTACCCGGGGTCCTCAAACGCATATGAAACCAATATTTTCTCGACCCGGCTAGCTGGGGTGATAATGTCATCCATATAACAACAAAAAAATGCGCCCATTATCGGACTAAAGGTACGGTACTGGAAGTTTAATTTGATTGCTTGAAAGCTTTAAACTTTCGTTCGGAAAAAACCTATGGTGGGTCCGGCCCCCAAGCCCCCCCCCCTCCCCCCTCCGACCACCACCACCACCCTGGACCATCGAGGTTGAACTGAATGCATTATCCCTGAAGCTCTGCAGAAACATTACAAGAATCTTGAGGCCCTTGCACTGGACAGAGATGAAATTGAAGAAGTACAAGATCTGACAGGTATATATTTTATCTTACTGTTTTAGTATGTTTAATAACTACGTGTAAGTCAAATATTTACAGTACAAAACTTCCTCGACCTGCCCCAAGGAAGCAGAATATTGAAAACTTTGTTTTGTTGATGTTGCCATTTTGACTGTGTGTGGTCTGCTTTGGCCACATCATTTTTAGGTCTATCAAACAGAAGAACGAAGTTGTTCAATCGAATTTTTTAAATGAGGTGGGAGGAGGAAGGGAGAGGGGAGGAGACTGTCTGGAAACGGGGATGAATGATGCCTTTGTTTCAAAAGCCATAATTAATACATTCTATTACATCAGCCATACCATGTACGATCCCGTTTGTAGGTGTGCTGATGTAGGTGGTGGTGGTTGGGGGGGGTCTTGGATTTTTCAAAAAGTTTATTTTGCGTAAAGCTGCAGCAAATTTTAC